>CAUYQV010141868.1:0-31847 GCA_963574575.1 Galagoides demidoff
CATCACCCAGCTTGGAGTAATCACACATCTTGTTTTCTTTCATGACCTCAAAGGAGCTATTCTTGAGGATTAGGTCAAGTTCTTCTGGCTCTACCTTTTTACCTAGGAACTCACAGATCTTCTCCACAGTCCTTTTTGTGTCCTAAAAGAAGGAAAAACATGAGAGAGGATATGAGAGAGAAAGGAACCAGAGAAACTAGGATGAGAAGCAGGATGAGGATGAGGAGGGGGAAGAAGAAGAGAGAAACAGGACAGAGAAGGGAGAAGTGATGGAGTTGGATGCAACCAGGAGAGAGCAAGAGAAACAGGTAAAGAAGAGAGAGCAGGAGTGTGTGAAAGATGCCAGGATCCTGATGGATTTGTCATAGGGTTGAGTTAGGAGAACTTAGTGGTAAAAGTCAGTGCCTACGGTTTCTAGCAAGACATTGAGAAGGGCTCATAGACTAAGTAATGAGAAGCTTGGGAGAAAATGAGAAAGACTTAAGGAATTGAATTCAAATCCTGGCTGTCCATCTGACAATACTGTTACTCATAAATCACACTTGAATAAAACATAGACTTTTACAATATCTTCTCATGTATTATCTCAATAATTAGTACTTAGTACAGGATCCTTGAAGGTTATGCTAAGAACTTAGCTTTTTATACCAGAAAAACTTCACTAGACCTTTCTTTTAGAACTACAATGCTTTACAATTTTTCTTTATTTCATGACTCTTGGTTGTTATCTAATCAGAGGACACACAACTATGGAAGTAGCTGAAAGTAAAGCTCAGTGTGTGAGTTGAAAGGACAATTACAAGAATGTATGGAATAAAATAGATCCAAGCTGAGGCCTTTGGGGGTTGGACAGAGGTGGGCAGAGAAGGAGATGGGAGGTAATGTTTCTCAGGTGGAAGCATCATCCAGTGTTCATGTTGTTTTCTCTTTTCTCCAGGATACCACTAATATAGGTCAGTTGTTTCTACAATGGTCTGCTCACCCTCACTGTCCTGAGCATCACCTGACCACTTCTCCCGTCTCTCAGCAGCCCCTCCAGTCCTTGGCATCTCAGCACATTCACACAGGTTGATCTCATACCTTCATTTCTCTTCCTACCAGTCAGGCTGAGACTTCAGACATTTGAATACAACTCTGGAATGAAACTTTCTAACCAATTCCTTTCCTTCCTCAGGGCCCTCTCATCACTGAGTTATCAGCAGAGCCCTATGTCCTGCTCACAAAAGTTTTTACAAACCACCAGTGGGTGCATAAGTCACGATCCTCTGCCTGAATGCGTGGGATAACCCTTTCGATGTTGTAAGATAAAATACGTGAAAAAGAGCATGAATGTTGGGAAAGGGCAACCAGAAATAGGGCAGTGAAGACCAGAGATCTAATCCCACTCTCACTGACTCTTCTGGAGGCTAAATTTTGACTAAGAAAGAGAAATGGAGACACAGAGAATTGGAAGGAAGTCAGAGGAGGAGAAGGTGGTGGTGAGAGGGTGTGCACCAACTACTAAAATGACAGATACCCATTTCAGCTCTTCATAACTCAGCAGCAGGAAGTTCCCCTTCTCTCTCATGGACATCCAGCCATGAACGTGATCAAACCATGACCCATAGGGCCCTGCCCGGGAGGAGGCAGAAAGAGTGACAGGTTAATCTAATGTTTTAGTTCACTCCCTCAACAGCTTTATTAGAATATTATTGATGAATAAAATTTGTATATATTTACAATGTACAACATGATTTTTTGATTGATGTATACATTGTGAAGTGATAAATGGATCTCATTAACATATTCATCACCTTACATAATTACTATTTTTGTGATGTTGAGAACATTTGAGATCTAGCAATAGCAATTTTCACATATATATTACATTATTATTGACTATAGTCCACAGGCTATATGATAGCTCTCCGAAACGTATTTAACTTGTCTAACTGAAACTTTGAACCCTTTTGACCAATGTCTCCCTAATCTTACCACTCCAAATATATATATTTGGGTATATTGAATTAAATATGTATACATGTATTTCAATAATAGAAATAGCCTTGATATACATAAGGAGCTCCCATGGGCCCATTTCTCAGCTTCAATTATTATTCATACATTGTCACTATTTTTTATAGCATGAGGGTTTTATTATTTGGCCCAAGGAGCTCACTGGGGATAGTTCCTAAAGCAGTGTGTCTCATGTATTATTTTGAATACACCTTATTTCATCTGCTTCCCCTTTCTGTCCAACTGTTTTATTTTAGACAATTCCCACACAGGATGGGAATAAGATGTGTTAGTCTGGAGAGAGACACTGAAATATGTAAAGATGATATGTTGTGGTGTGATATGTTCTTATTTTTACGTATTTCGGTGTCTCTCTCCAGACTAACACATCACCATCAATTACTTTATTATACCAAAAGCCCACCATAGTACTTACTTCTTTATTACCTTTTAATATCCAATCAGTATTCAATTTTCCTAGATTATTTCATAAATGTCTTTTCATGTTTGATTTCTTTACACTGAGATCCAAATGAAATCCACACATAACCTTGGGTTGACATTGGGTTGACAGTGGCTGTTGCCAAACAAGTGACACCTATAACCACCCCCGGGAAGGATGGCAACTAGCAGAACAATGCCTGCCACTTAAAGCAGGAGTCCCAGGACATCAGCCTAATCTATGGTTTGCAGGTGTCAAGCTGGCTAAGATAGATACAACTCACACAGACACTGGGTGGAGCAATGCATTACCCACATTGCAAAGTGACAGAGCAAGATCAGCATCAGTGGTTGTCACAGGGCCCCTCCAAGTTCCAGGCAAATCCCTGGAATCCATTTCTTAGAGATGGTCTCAGGCAGTGGTGTGATCATAGCTCACTGTAACCTCAAACTCCTGGGCTCAACTGATTTTCCTCCTCAGCCTCCCAGGTAGCAAGCAGTGTACACAACCATGTCTGGCTAATTTTACAAAATATTTTTTCTTATTATGGGATGGGGATCTCACCATGTTGCCCAGATGGTTCTCAACCTTCTGATCTGAAGCAATCCTCCTGGCTTGGCTTTCCAAAGTGCTGGGCTTATAGGCATGGGCCATCACACCATGCTCCTTTCTTTGATAAAGTTTACCAGATATTTTAAAATTTTATATGATTTATCATTAATATCACTTGAGTTTGTGTTTTATGGCTGTGTCATAGGTGAAATTTCATAATTGAAGCACTAATTCCAGTACTTCATGGTTCTAGCTCTATATGTGCTTTCCCCTTATTAATGGGCCAATTTGGACAATTAAAATGTGTCCAGAAAATGGATTATTAGTTGTGAAAAACTTTGTTTTTTTGTTTGCATCTTAGTTTCTCATCTTCTGTTGTTATTTCTTTCCCCCATGTTTATTTGTTATGCACTTTTGGTCAGTTTATACTCTCTAAAGTTGGATGCTTACTCTATAAATTTTGTGCTTGTTTTATTATTATTATTATTTCTTTTTTGGCCAGGGCCAGTTTTGAACCCACCACCTCCAGTATATGGGGCCAGCACCCTACTCCTTGAGCCACAGGCACTGCCCTGCTTGTATTATTTTTCAATTCAATCATTTCAGGCTATCAAGTACTGATCTAACCATATTTCAAAAGCTTTCATACTTAATCTCTTCATAATAACTAAATTCAAAACTTAAAAAAATTCTGCTGTAAAATAGGCAAGTGCAATCTAGCCTAGAATGGGCCCACTGTGTTCTGTACAGACACTAGCAATCTCTTGTATGTTAATTTAGGTAAGAGGTAACAGTGGCTTGGCTTGATAAAGTACCAATAGAAGCAGCAGTAAGTGGTTATTAATCATCTAAAAAAAGTGTAATGAATGCTTACTATTTAGTTAGAATCACTCTAGGAGGGCGGCACCTATGGCTCAAAGGAGTAAGGTGCCAGCCCCATATGCTGGAAGTGGCGGGTTCAAACCCAGCCCCAGCCAAAAAAAAAAAGGAATCACTCTAGGCCTGGGGCCCAATAGTGAACATGTTGAGTTTTATAATAGTGTGAAGATGCAAGGAATAAACAAATAAATACACACCTGTCACTGCCGAGTATTAAGAAGGAAGTAAAAAGCTTCGACTGAAGTGATGGGGAAGTTACTATTTTGTATAGTGTTACAATGGAAGGATTACTTAAATATAGCAGCATCTTATCAGAGACCAGAATCAAGGTGGTGGGACTTAATTACTAATTAGGTAAAAGAAAGTGGTAGGAGGCACAGGTGAGTGTGATGGGAAAAGGAAGACACATATGAACTGTCAAAATCATGCCAGCCCTGGGTAAGGGGAGGGTAGATCTATTTATTGGGTGAGATCGATAGAAGCAGTCTGGGGAGTGAGGGTAGAAGCCCTCAATCTAGCACAGGTGGAATTCAAATCATCTGTGGCTCTTTCCAGGCTGCTAGAGCTCCGGAGACAGATGACAGCTGAGACAGGGGACTCAGCATGCATTTTTGGAAAAAATGGCCAAATTGCAAGTGCTAGAGAAAACCTAGGGATTCTGCATAACTCAAAGTGTAGGGATTCCAGAATTAGGGGAACCTTTTTGAGACTGATAGAAATAGAGGATTCCAGTTTTGAGAAGAGGGTTTTTCTTAAAAATCAATGGTAAACGGTTAGAAGGTCAGAGTTGCATTGATTGGAGAGCTAATGAAAAGCTGTCCTTCAAAAAGCCAGAAATTAGGATCGTGGAGAAGAATATGGTAGTCTGTGTTGGTACTGGAGACGGTAGACTCAGAAAATAGCGGGGATGGTTTATCAGGGACAAGCTGAAGGGCTAGCTAGAGCCCCGCTACGACTTAGGAGAGCAGGTGAATTTTGCAGATTGGGGTTCCAGTGGTGACAGAGCCTTGCAGCCCTGGGCTGGCCATTTGTGGATACACAGTGGGTGTCAGGTAAGGTCGGAGAACGGATTCCGCGCGCCCCCTAGCGTCCATATTTTGTAGCACACTCACCTCTTCCTTCCAGGAATCCTTCAAGACATTCTTCCACTGACTTGGGTCTCCTAGCTAATTTCACTGAATTGCAGAAGAAATAGGTAGACACAATAACATCCTTGGGATTTCTGATTACATAAATCACCTTCAAGTGAAAAACAGTAGAATGAGAAATAACTATGTTTATTTCTCACATTATCTTCATAAAAATTGAGAAAAACGCAGTTGTTAGAAAATGTTTACTGAACATCAATGGAGTCGCTTAATAAATCACTTAGTGGATTTTTAAATCAAGTATATGCAAGTATATACAAGTATAAAATTTAAAATTCCAGGTGGCGCCTGTGGCTCAGTGGGTAAGGCACTGGCCCCATATACCGAGGGTGGCTGGTTTGAACCTGGCCCCAGTCAGCTAAAACAGCAACAAAAAATAGCCAAGCAGCATTGTTACAGGTGCCAGGCAGGCACCTGTAATCCCAGCTACTCAGGAGGCTGAAGCAAGAGAATCGCCTAAGCCCAAGAGTTGGAGACTGCTGTGAGCTGCGATGCCACTGCTCTCTACCAAGGGCAACAAAATGAAACTCTGTCTCAAAAAAAAAAAAAAAATTGAAGTTCCTATAAATTAGTCACTGTTCCAGAAAATACCAAGGAAAAAGCAAAGCATTGTCCTCCCCTCTAGGGTATATTTGTCTATTCTCAATGAGAAGCAACTGGAGGGTTTTAAAATGTCAGTAGTATTATAGATAGTTTAAAAATGACTGACAGGACAATAGTCTAATACATTATGATGTGTTCATAGATATATAGAAATAGATATCCATATGTTCACCCAAGACCATGGGTGAATTTCACCATTGAGATGTTTGTGAAAGAAACCAGGCAGCCAATAGTTCATACAGAATGACTATTTCCGTGTATGTGAAATTCAAGAAGAAGCAAAACTAGTCTATGTGTCAAGTCAGGGGAGTGTTTATCTCCATGTGTGGGCATTGATTGGGAAGGGGCACGAGGGAGAGGAAATGTTCTGAATTTGGAGGTTACCCAGTGTATATATATATATATATATGCAAATATTCATCCAGGTAATATTTGAGATTACTACACACACACACCCCTACTTACATACACAAGGAAGATTACTTGGCATTTGAGCATCTAAATTTTCCTTTGGATTCTGCCTCTACTCTCTTTGTGACATCTTTCTAGTCCTCATCTTTCTCTAGGTCTCAGTCTCCCCACACAGGGATTTACCAAAATCTATAAGACACATGCAAATAGGAATGTTGAGATAAATTCATTGTGCTGCTGCACAAGGTACAATTTCTATGAGAGGAGATTGTGATGCAAAGTTTCTCTATTTATTTTAATCAAATAAGTTTTAAAAATCACAAACTAATAAATACCTTCCAGGCAAGTAAGTTTCTCCCATCCTTCCTTTTTTTCTTGCTTTTATAAAACATTTTTTAGCAAAACATGCTTCTAAAAATGCTCTGACATCGGTGAGATCCTGCATAACAATTGTCCCTTCTGGAGAGTACTGTTCAGCCACCGGGAGATCCATGTGGCTGCTCATCTCCATCGATAGGGACACACAGTAAGACACAGAGGCTGGAAAAACTAACCAGGACGCCAGAGCAGTCACCCTGGATTTCGGCACTGATTTACGAATGTGCTAGTTCTCACATGAACAATTCTGTTTCTTCTCAGTGGCAAGAGGCACTAACTGAATTAAGATTGGCTCACTGTTTATTTTAGAGCAAGGCAAAGGGGCTTATCTAGTATACTGAGGTCTGACAATTAAGTTCAAGAACTACTCATCCTACAAAAAGTGTTACATACATCTTTGCGGAGCATCACTGTGTTCCTCTTTGAAATGCTCCCTTTGGGAAGCTTTGCACCGATGCCAGTGACCAGTCCACCCCTTAAGGCATGATTGAAACTTTTTTCTGGAATGGACATCAGAGTGTTGTCATATTACCTGTCATATCCTAAATGTCGCCAAAATGTCTTCCTATCAACATTTCTTTAGTTTTGGGTAGCAAAAAAATAAGTCAGTGGGGTCCAGGACTCATGAGTAGGGAGGCTGTGCCAATACATTTACTTCTTTACTGGCTGAAAATTCCCTCCCAGGCAGTGCCCTGTGAGCTGCTGCACTGTCATAATGCAAGACCCGAATCTTTCTAATGCCAAGATTTCCTCTTAGAGATTTTCCTGTCTGTCTATAGACTTTGACTTGCTCTGCTGTTCTTCTC
Source organism: Galagoides demidoff (assembly GCA_963574575.1). Lineage (NCBI taxonomy): Eukaryota > Metazoa > Chordata > Mammalia > Primates > Galagidae > Galagoides > Galagoides demidoff. The sequence goes on from CAUYQV010141868.1 coordinate 7,215, forward strand.
ACAGCCAGCAGATGGTTTTGACTCACAATTACATGAATTTTTATGTTGTCATCAGTTCTGCTCATTACTGGCCACCCTGAACTCTTCATCTGTGATGGTTTCTCTCCCCTCAGAAAACCATATAATCCATGTGTACACTGCCATGTTCTTCGCGGCATTATCCCTGTAAACTTGCACCAGCACGTCCCTCATTTCACTTTCAGTCTTGCCAAGTTTAACAAGAAATTTCATGTTTGTTTGTTGCTCTAATTCAAGCTCTGACATTCCCGTGATGATACACAAAAACAATGATGAAAGCCACTCAGGAAAACACCACCACACATCCACACTAACATAGCTGAGACACTATTATACCAAGGTTATGAATCCTTATGGAGTTATTTGTACAGTGCTGCCAATGCAAGGGTATGGTGGCAAGTTCATGATGTTACTGTCAGCCCTTTCATATAATGCAGGTATAAATTGCAGCAGGGCTTTAAAAATGGTTTTCTAAGATTCTGGCATTATTGTGTCACTTTATCCCTGGTTTGTATCTGGCTGGCATAGTGTGTGGAATGGTTCCTACCCTCGCATTCAGTACAGTCCCTGGAACAGCCATATTGGCATCACCTAATGCAGTATCTCGGGTCCCATCCAGACCTACTGAATGACAATGCATTTCAACAAGGTTTCCAGGTGATTTACAGGCACATTAATTAATGTTTGAAAGGCATTGGTCATACTTGTCATGAGGATTGTGCACTGACCTTGGCCTTGGAATTGAAGAAAGAAGTGGGGAAGAGATGGATGGGGAGGTGGGAGGTGAGCAAGCGTGGGCCCTCCTTATTTGCTAATTCAAATCCAGACTCAGTCTCTATCCAGGGTGAGCGTTCCCAGATGGGCACAGACTGGACCCACTTGGTATCCCCCTTGGAGTGAATCAGGCAGAGAATCTCAATCAACCAGTTTGTTCCTGGGTAAAGAAGGGAAGATGATGGTCACTCAGTTCAATCTCACTTTTTAAAAAATTATGGTAAAAAACAGATAACATAAAGAGCACCATTTTTAAATATACAGTTTAGTAGTGTAAAGTATGTTCACATTGTTGCACAACCAATCTCGATAACTTTGTAATAACTTGCACAATTACAATGCTACACTTACTAAACAACAACTCCTCATTCCCTTCTATGTCCAGCCCCTCCCAACTACCTCTGTACTTTCCATTTCTGTGAACTTAACTACTCTAGACACCTTATGTAAGTAGGACCCTGTGGTGTGTACATTTTTGTGACTTATTTTATCTATCATGATGCCCCCAAGGTTTATCCTACAACATGGATAAACATGGACAGATTTTCTTCATGGCATTTTCAGCATTTTCTTACTTTTGAAGGATGAATCCTATTCCATTGAATCTAAATGCCTCAGTTTGTTTATCCCTCATCTGTCAATGGGTGTTTGGTTGCTGCCTCCTTTTGGCTATTTACTGAAGTCTTTGAATAAGTTCCTATTGCTCTTGGCTTTTTAGGGCCCTGCTACTTGCACTGTCTTTGGCCTCAGTCTGCCCCATTTTCAGACTCTTCACCCTCCAGCCCCACTCCCATAGAAATATGAGATATATCTTCTAGTCCCTTGGATTTGTCAGGCCCTATCAAATTCCTGACTATGGTCCATGATAATTTTTCTAAGTGAAAAATATTTTTTTTTCACTCCTGAATCCAGCCTTAGGATTCGCTCCTCTGTGTTCTCCTAATTCTGAAGATTACCCCCTCTGAACACTCATCTGACTGTGTAATTCCCTGACTGAATCCTTTTCTCTGAATGCACATGGTCCTATGCAGGCTCTGCCCGCCTCCCGCCCCGCAAAGCATTGCACAGTGTCCTTCCTATAGAAAGTGTTACAACATGCACAAAGGGAGTGGCTCATGCGTGTCATCCTATGCAGAGGTGTGAGGATGGATTTAGAGGCCAACCTCAGCAATATAGCAAGACCCCATATCTATAAAAAAAATTACAAACAAATTAACTTGGCCCAGTAGCTCATGCTTGTGGTTCTAGCTACTTGGGAATATCATTTGAGCCCAGAGTTTTGATGCTGCCATGAGCCATATTTGGGGCACTGTACTCCAGCAGGGCCACAAAGTAAGACTCTGTCTCAGAGATAACAAAAAAAAAAAAAGAATGAAATCACTCCAATCTTGTACAGAACTAATGAGGAACACAAACACAACCTTTCTCAATTCAGGATTCTGTTTTCTTACCTGATTTGGGGAAAGTGACTGTTACAACATCTTCATCCTTTAACACAAACTCTTTACGCCCTTTCTTAAGGATTTCAGGGTCATAAAGGCCCACCGGGATAGGTGTTTCTTCATCCTGTAAGTTATCATCTGACATGATGATCAGCTCCTTGTTTCGGTCTGAGGGTTTCAGCTGCTGCTGGAGGCTGTGGGCACCTAGGGGCAGATTAGGTTTTATAGTGAAGAGAAAATAATCATTAATTTCTGTCCCAGTTTGGTGCAATCTTTGCTAGGTGATTCAGAGAAGTAGGTATGGTGACTGACAGCTATAATTTTCATGAAATTGAGCAATTGTGAACTCAAGAAAACATTCTGGAGGTAGTCTGAGTTTGAATCCTTAGGAGTGAACAGGAAATTTAGAGGCAAAAAAACAAGCAAGCATACAGAAATGTGTACATATTTAAAAATATTTTCAAAGCTGGGATGGGTGGCTCATGCCTGTGATCCCAGCACTCTGGGAAGCAGAGGCAGGTGGATTGCTTGAGCTCAGTTGTCTGAGAGCAGCCTTAGCAAGAGTGAGACCTGGTCTCTACTAAAAATAGAAAAACTAGCTGGGTGTTGTGGCAGGCACCTGTAGTCCCAGCTACTTAGGAGGCTGAGGCAAGAAGATTGCTTCAACCCAAGAATTTGAGGTTGCTGTGAGCTATGATGCCACAACACACTACTCAGGGTGACAGAGTGAGACTCTGTCTAAAAAATAATGATAATAAATAACTAAAAATATATATTTTCAATAAGCTTTAGTTTTTATAAAGATTTATAGAAAACTTGCGAAGAGTACAGAGTGTTCCCATAGTTCATCCATCATGCAAATGTCCTTAATTTTTACCTGATGTGCCCTTCCTCCTCCATAGTCCTATCCAGGACATCACTTACATATAGTCATGAAGTCTCTTTAGGCTCCTCTTGGCTGTTACTATTTCTCAGACTTCCTTTGTTTTAATAATCCTGACAATTTTGATGATTACTGATCAGTTATTTTGTAGAATGTCCCCCCAGTGGGAATGGTTGGCTGTTTTTATTTTTTTGTTTTTTTCTCCTAACACTGGGTTCATGGAGACACAAAGGTCACAGAAACTAATGCCACTGGGCGGCGCCTGCGGCTCAAAGAGTAGGGCGCTGGCCCCACATAATGGAGGTGGTGGGTTCAAACCGGGCCCTGGCCAAAAACTGCAACAACAACAACAACCACCAAGGCGCAGAAAGCCTGCTGCTGTGAGGGGCTGCTGCGGTGAACGCCAAACACTAATAGGCAAAGTCATGATGACAAATTTGTACTCTCTCCTGAGAAGCACCGTCCTGCACTAAGGATGCCATCTCACCTTTCTCCACCTCATATTCCACATTCACATATGTAGTACTTTGCTTTCAATTAACAACTTCCCCTCCAAAAAATAAATTTTAAAAATGCCATGATTCTCACTAATAATTCAGGGTACTTCCTGTCAATGTGACCTAGCATTAATGACATTAATTTTGATGATCTGAGGTCATGTGTTTCTGATTTCTCCACTGTAATTTTCCTTTTCTCCTCTTTCCTTTCTCTGTGGGCCTGTCTTAAACATAAATTCGAGACTGGAATATATTCATAAGGTCACATTATATAAATCCCAATCGAGAAACATTCTACAAAATAATTTAAATTGTCAACTTGTTATGAAAAACAAGGAAAAGCTGAGTATATGTTCCAGATTGGAGGAAAACGTAAACCAAGTATCATATGGATCCTGGACCATGTATATTATACACAGGCTATAATTACATATTGGAAAAACTGGCCACATTTGAATGAACATGGACTTCGTTAGATAATACTAAATAATGCCATTTTACTGTTAGATTCCCTCTTTCTATAATTGTACTGTGAATATAGAGCATATAACTTTGTTCTTAGAAACAAAATTTCTAAGTTTCCCTGAAGTTTTGAGGGATAGTAGAGAATGATGGGCTGATCACAGTGGCTCCCTAGCACTCCGGGAGGCTGAAGTTGTAGATTCAATTGAGCTCAGGATTGGAAACCAGCCTGAGCCATAGACAGGGCCCATCTCAACCAAAAACAGAAAAAATTAGCCTGGCACTGGTGTGCATCTATAGAGCCAGCTACTCAGGAAGTTGAGGCAGGAGGATCCCTTAAACCCAGGAGTTTGATGTTGCAGTGAGCTATAGGTATTATACTGATGCAACTGCAGCCTGGGTGACTGAGTGAGACTCTGTCTCAAAAAAAAAAAAAAAAAAAAAGCCATCTTCTTCCACAAATGAGGCAGTAACAACTGTATATCCACATGAAAAAGAATGAAACTGGTCACTTACCGTACAACATATCCAATAATTAATTAAAAATGGATGAAAAACCTCAAACAAAACTCATAGAAGAAAAGATACAGATTAATCTCCATGATGCTGAATTTGGCAATGGTTTCTTTACCATGGCCTATTTTAAACATCAATTCTAGACTTTAATATAATCATAAGATCACATTGTATAAACCTTAATCAAGAAACATTCCTCAAAATACTAAGCCTGTCTTCTTTGAACCGTCACATGGTAATGAAAACAAAGTAAGCTGAGCACACGCCTCAGATCGAAGGAACATGAAGCTAAGTACTGTGTGAATCCTGGACCACAGGCACACACCAGGCTGCAATTGTATCCATGGAACAATTGCCCAAATCTGAACATGCAACACGAATTTAGATGATGTTGAATAATTTTGTATCAGATCAGGTTCCCTGATTTCTGTAATTTTACTGTGCACACTAGTACGTGTTCTTGTTCTTAGAAAACATACAAGGAAGTTTTGAGGGATAAAAGAGAATAATTGGCCAGGCACAGTGGCTTATGCCTGTAATCCTAGCACTGTGGGAGGCTGAGGTGGGATTTTGAGCTCAGAAGTTCAAGACCCACCTGAGCAACAGTGAACTCTCATCCTTAAAAAAATAGAAAAAGTTAGCCTGGCACACTGGTGCACACCTATAGTCTCAGCTTCGTGTGAGGCAAGGACAGGAAGATCACCTAAACCCAGGAGTTTGAGGTTGCTGTGAGCTGTAATGATGCCACTCTACTCTAGCACAGGTAACAAAGGGAGACTCTTGTCTCAAAAAATAAAATCATCCCCTTCAACAACTGAGGCTATAACAACTGTGTATTTACATGCAAAACAATGAAGCCGGACACTTACCCTGCAATGCATACAATACTTAATTACAAATGGATCAAATACCTCAAATATCCTAAAACTCTTAGAATAAAGATATGGTGTTCATGACCTTGGATTTTGTGCTATGATATCAGTTCATAAGCCACAGAAGAAGAAAAAATAGATGAATTAGACACTGTTGCAGTGAAAAAACGTTTGTGCCTCAAGGAACACTACCAAGACAGTGGACAGAAAATCTACAGAATTGAAAAAAAATATTTACAAATTATATATCTGAACAAATAAAGAACTTTTACCGTTTCTGAGAGTGAGCATGTACGGATCTTGTCTGGCACAGTTCAGGGGAAACTGAGGCAGAACTCCCATATGACCTGGCACAAAGGAGCCAAAACTCCTGTGCTCAGGAGATTCCTGTGCTGGGCAGGAGACTAGGGTGCGTAAGCGCATTGCTGGCATGTTTTCAGGGCCCTCCGTATTGTGGTTTTGCGAGATTAAGTTACTGCTTCCAGATGGACTGAACTGCGAAGTGCAGGCAAGCAATCAGCCTTTCCCCCCTACAGTAGTTTTCATATCTGTCAAGAAAATTATTATTATCAGTAATATGTTCTGATGTCTCATATATTAGCCTATTTTTTCATTTACTTATCATCATCCCTTGTACTTTAAATAGATGGTATGTATCTTATTTACATGTATCAATGAGGGACACATTTGGTCTTAATAGACATTTTATTTTAAATTGTTATTTTTATTGTTAATTCATCTTTATTTTAATCTTTATAATAATAAATCTGGGAAATTTTCAATTTAAAAAAAAAAGAAAATGGGCTAGGGAGTTGACAGTCTGCTTTTCCATGACTACTATTTTGAGTATAATAGATAACTTAGAAGAATGTGTCTCACTGAAAAAAATTAATCTGTTTTTTACACTAAGTTAGTGAGGTAGTGATATGAATATTCATTAACAGCATGTATGTGCAGCACTGGCTATTTAAGCTGGGAAAAAATGAAGAAGTTTGCTATTTGCCATCCAAAGAGTGGTAGCCCTCTTTATGCTATACAGTTCCAAGGCAAGTCTACACCTGCATCGCCAACCACTCATAAGAAACTTCACACAACATTCCACAACTCGACAAGAAAAAGTCAAGTAAAAATGGGCCCCGGCCAGGTGTGGTGGCTCCTGCCTGTAATCCTAGCACTCTGGGAGGCTGAGCCGGTAGATTGAGTGAGCTCACAGGTGAAAGACCAGCCTGAGCTACAGCGAGAGACCATCTCTAAACAAATAGTTGGGTGTTGTGGATACGGGTAGTTCCAGCTACTTGGGAAGCAGAGGCAGGAGAATCACTCGAGCCAAAGAGTTTGAGGTTGCTGTGAGCTGTGGCACCATGACATTCTACTGAGGAGACTCCGCCTCAAAAATAAAATAAAATAAAAATGAGCCCAAAATTTGAGTAGACATTTCTTCAAAGAAGAAAAGCAAATGACTAACATGTTCAGGATAAGAGGCTCAGGGTTATTAGTCAGTCGTTAGAGAAATGCAAATCAAAACTACTTGCTATCCACCTGGACCCCTGGAGAACACTGACCCACCCAATTACATTCATCTTTTCGGAATACTACACCTTAGAGCATATAATACACATTGTTTTCAAGTACATATGGCTTCTTCACCAAGGCAGGCCAAATGCTAGGTCTTAAAACAAGTCTCAATAAATTTTAAAAATTTGAAATAGGCTTGGCACCTGTAGCTCAGAGGCTAGGGCACCAGCCACATACATTGGAGCTGGCAGGTTCCAATCCAGCCCAGGCCTGCCAAACAACAGTAACGACTACAACCAAAAAATAGCCGGCACTGTGGCTAGCACCTGTAGTCTCAGTTACTTGGGAAGCTGAGGCAAGAAAATCACTTGAGCCCAAGAGCTGGAGGTTGCTGTGAGCTGTGATGCCATGGCATTCTACCCAGGGTGACATAGTGAAACTCGGTCTCAAAAAAATTTGTTTTTGAAATAATAGAAATTATTTATTCTCTTGTCATAATGGTATTAATTATAAACCAACAACCATAAGATATGTATAAATAGTCAAATACTTTTAAATTAAACAAGAAATTTCTGAATAACCTATGGATCAAAAAGTACTAATAATCTTTTTCCATCTTTTTAAGTGTAAGCTCCACAGTGACACCAAAGTAAGGTCTATCTACCAAAGGACAGCAGAGTGCCTTACCTTTTTCCATTGTCTGTTTACTGAAAAACAAGCAGCTAACTCTGCCTTTAATCCAAAAGATCCCGGATACTAAAACTGTCGTATTGTGTCCTTCAGCAAATGATACATTAACGTCCTAACCCATAGTACCTTAGAATGTGGTCTTATGTGGAAATAGGATCTATTTGCAGCAATTCCCAACCTGTGGGTCATGACCCACAGGAACTATATTAAAGGCCCAAGGCATTAGGAAAGTTGAAAACCACTGCTTTAGAGTTTTCTAGATACCAGATCACGTGGTCAGCAAACAGGGACAGTTTGACCTCCTCTTTTCTGATTTGAATACCATTTATTTCCTTCTCTTGCCTGATTCCTCTGGCTAGGACTTGTACTACTTTGTTGAGTAGAACTAGTGTCAGTGGAAACCTTTGTCCTGTTCCACGTGTTAGGGGGAATGTTTTCAACTTTTCCCCATTCAGTATGATGTTGGCTGTGCGTTTGTCATATATGACTTTTATAATTTTGAGGTAAGGTCTTTTTATGCCCAGTGTGTTGAGAGTTTTTATATGAAAGGGGTCTGGATTTTAAGGAATGCTTTTTCTGTTCTTATTGAGATGATCATGTGGTCTTTGTTTTTGCTTCTGTTTGTGTAGTGAAGCCCATCTATTGATTTGCATATGTTAAGCCATCTTTGTATTCTTGGGCTGAAACCCCCTTGATTAGAATGAATTATCATTTTCTGTGCTGTTCTATAGTTTTGCTAGTGTCTGTTGAGGATTTTTGCATCTATGTTCATAAGAGATATTGGTCTGCAGTTTTCTCTGTTTGTTGTGTCCTTTCCTGGTGTGCAGTTGGGCTTGCTGTTTGTGCACAGGAGAGAGTTGGGTGGGATGAGGAGACTCACCCAATATTCAAGTGGAAATAAAAGAGGGAAAACATAGAAGTAACATTATATTTGTTTCCATTAGTGTAATTCAAATAAAAACCAAACAGCTAGAAAATACTAACTTGACAAAGGGTTTGGAACTGTGGCCCGTGGAAGTTTAATTTGGAAAATAGTCCAGCAGCATCTACTAAATCCTCGTGTCCACACATCTAATGATCCAGCAGTCCCAGTCCTGGGTGTATCTACATCCAACAGAACAGGACATGATGACAGGTGCATAACAGATTATAACCCCTAACTAGAAACTTTCCAAATTCCCATAAACAGCATAATGGGCAAAATAAGCTTTGGACCATTGACTTACAAAATACTTCACAAGTATGAACATCATGACCATAATGATGAATAAAGGAAGCCAGACACAAAAATGTTGCTGTGATAATGAACTTAGAAAGAGTACAAGTATAAGTGAAAATTGATAAGAAACTGTCTGTTCTCCAGACTGGCTTTGCAATTTAGCATGTCTACCAGCATTCCAAAAGAGCCCCTCTCATAACTAGGTTATTGGAGGGAAAGTTTTGCCTTGATCCCCCATATTAAGTTATTTTTATTTAACCCTGTTCTCTGTACACCCTGACCTATAGCATAAACTTGTTTTTTGTCTAAGAGACCTAAAAGAGTCACAAGAATAGTTTGAAATCTGTGTACTTGCAGGGAGCCAGAAGGCTGGCCTTCAGGAATGAGTGAGTTCATGATGCATGACAATACCAGTGCAAAGGGTTATGGGAAAGATACTCTAGATTCTAAAGGGTGTCTTGATGGCGGAAGTGAGAATTTGCTTAAGTTTTATGGTTTTGCAAAAACAAGCTGGATATATTCTGTGTGACGTTTTCCATGTTTCCACTTTTAGTGCTGACATTTGATGACTAACTTTTAACTACTCTTTCCTGCTTAATTTTTTTAAATTTTTTCCCCTGCTTTATGATGATAAATATGGACCTGAGGTTTGGTCAGCATGACTCCCTGAGAGCTCAGTCCCCTCACACAGACTCTGTGTCAAGCCTCTTCACTCCTCCTTCAATTCTTTCATCTGGTGACCCGGACCCGATTAACCAGACATCAGGCCAACAGGACAAGACCAGCTCGGTAGGAAGAGTGATTGCAGGGACAACTTGGACGTCCATCGGCTAAAGTAAGATGCCCAGAAATACCTGCAGGATAGGGAATTTCCCTTTTGCTGAATTGACTATAGGGGACTTTCAAGCACAGGCAAGAACTTTCCAAGGAGCAACGTTTGTAGGTTGCCACTCTCAAACAGCTGTTAAAAGCTGTTGATTGCTCCCTTGATGAAAAGGCCTTACTTTCACTTTTACTGACACTATGGCCACACTGCCCTTGGTTTCCAGACCAAGGAACCTTAGACTTAGTTCCACCCATGCAGCATGGAGGCTCATTTGAGCAGCTCTCGTGCCATTACATGTCTCCAACACCAAAGGAGATGCCTCCAGAATAGAAAACACCACACAAGAAATGCTCGGGTCCCCCAACTCAGGTGGAGGTCACTCCTGCCCCTCCTCTGCCTCCAGAGGAGCTGAAGCTAATTCCTCTGAGCCAAGCAGGCCATGAATTTCCACCTCCACTCACACCTAAAGAGCTAGGCTTCATATTAGCCTCAGCTCCCAAATTAGAGCTTTGTTCTAAGGATTTGAAATCATCCTTTCAGGAATGTTTAAAAGAAGGGCTAGCCCCAGGAGACTGTGTCGGCCTTTCTCACATTCTAAAGGACAATCACATGGCATGTGAACATTTTCCTTGTTCACTCTTTAAGGAGTTAAGAAAAAGCATTCGAAAGTCAGGATCTTGAAGCTCCTTCGCTATGGGCCTCTTCACAGGAATTGGGGTTAAACCCCTTGATTGGTTTGGCATAGTTAAAATTCTCCTCACTCTGACAAACCCATCTGGAGAACAGAATATAGAGATGGGTGTGCTCAGCAAGTAACAGAAAACTAAAACAGTGGCATTCCTGTTGCTATGGACATGCTTATGGGAGAAGGACAATACATACAGCCTCACTTACAGGCACGCGTGGACAGCTGTACCTTCCAGCAGTGTGCACAAATACCATTGTGAGCCTGGCATCAACTACTAGACACCCCTCCTCTCCTGGCTCTTTTACTACCCTCTGCCAGGAGGCATGAGAGCCACATGAGAAATTCATAGATTGCTTACAGTCAGCCCTTCCTGAACAAGTGGACAATGCTGTTGCAGGAGACACACTTCTCCACTTCTCACGCTTCCTACAATTAACCTTTGAAAATGCCAACCAGGATTGCAAAACTGCATTACTGCCTATTTATAAAGATACTAAGGACAAGGGAAAATTCATACTAGCCTGTCAAAATGTTGGCACCACGGCCCATAAGGCAGGCATTCTGGCTGCCGTTTTGAAGACTTTACAAAAAGCCCAATTCTTTCAGCACAAGTCCAATGATCATTTTGCAAAAAATTGCCCTGTTCAGAAAATGAAGTCTTTAAAGATGAGTAAGGCACCTACCACGCCATGCCCTCGATGTGGCAGACACTTACAGTGTGCCAATTAATGCCACTCTAAGTATCATGCTAATAGTCAACTTTTGAAGTCAGGAAACTCCCAGAGGGGAATGAATCCCGGTGCCCCAACCAAACCGAGAGGGATGTTTACCAATTCCTGATTCAAACCTATACCCCAAGTCAAACAACTGGTCACAGCCACCTCAGGGACTTGATTTCCCTATTCTGAAAGACTACTCATGAGTTCCATTCCATGTCCAGCTTTTAGAAACTGGAATAACTGGGCCCTTGTCTAAAGGCATTGTTGTCTCTTACTAGGTGGGTCCAGCTGGTCTAAAAAAGTAATCACAGTCATTCCAGGAGTCATTGACTCTGACTACACTGGTCAGATAAAAATAATGACTTACTCCCCATGAGAGAGCATATCTGGAAAAAGTAAGATCTAAGAGATCAGAGGTCTTCTCAAGGAGACCCCAATGACACAGCTGCAAGGTCGTCCTTGTGGTGACTCAGCTTTGAGGAGTTTGTAGAAACTTAAGTTTCTGGGACATGGAAACCAAAGCTTGCCTCCACTTCTGTAAAACCTTATTCTCCATCTTGATTCAAAATGACCAATGAGAAAGGTACCATGGGCTGGAACTTTTTGACTAGAGATAAAAAAGGAGAAGACTGAGCCAACTGGGAAGCTGGCCATTTGGGGACTCTGGTCTGCCATTGCTCTGTGGCTGTAATAAAGCCCTTCCTCTTGTAAACCCAGAGGGTTTGGGTGTTCTTTTTCTCCACTGGGCCTCATTTTCCTGCAATAACTACAACCTATTGTGATCCCAGAAAGACAAAAAATAGCTCAGCTTTCAATTCTTGCTTTAACAGTGCTGAAAGCTCTGCCCTGCCATAGGGGAAATAAATAAAGGATTTGGCAGCCCTGATGTCAACCGGACTGCCACTATTAATTCTTTCAGATCATACATCAGAGTTTCTATAGGAAAACATAAATGCCATGGGCTACTAGACACAGGGGCCAATGTTTCTATTATTTCAGTCTCTCAGTGGCCCCCTAACTGGCCAAAACAACCATCAAATTGTAATGTCATGGGAGTAAGAGGACCTTCAGATATATTTAACCCAGTACTGGACCCCCCAATAAAGAAGAACTGGAGGTGTTAAACCTTTAATCCTTCCCCTGGCTTACTCACTGTGGAGAAGGGACTGGTTTACTCACTGGAAGCTATTGTTCAAATACCACCTTTTTAGTAGGGGCCTTGATCACAGTCACCCCCATTACTTTAACCTGGACCACTAAAGCACCTGTTTCAGTAGATCAATGGCCCCTTTTCAGGGAGCAACTTCACTAACTACAAATCTTAGTAGAACAACAACTTAAAGCTGGACATAGAGAAAAATCAACCTGCCCTTGGAATAACGCCATATTCACTATATCAAAAAAGTCTGGAAAATGGAGTCGTCTCCATGACCTAAGAGCAATCAATGCTGTTATCTAACCTATGGGAGAAACTTGTGGCCTGGCACCCCAAATGATATCAAAAGATTGGCATTTAATTGTGATTAATCTCAAAGCCCTTTTTTCACTATGTCCCTAGGACCTCAAGATTGTGAAAAAATCTCTTTCTCAGTCCCTAGCATTAATTTCCAGGAGCCGTTTTAACTGTATCAGTGAAAGGTCTTGAAGCAAGGGATGAGATATAGTCCCATGACCTGCCAACTTCAAGTTGGAAAAATTATAAAACCAAACTGAGAACCATTTCTGACAGTCTTAACTTACCACTGTATGGAAGACATGCCTCCCAGCCGTAAATCAGAAAATCATTCTTCAAGAAGCTTGTACCCACCTTCAAAGAAAAATTTCTCAATATGGTTTAATAATTGCCCTTGAAAAAATACAAACTAGAACTCCAATTTCCTATTTAAAATATAGACTAACTGACTCCACTGTTTACCCCTAGAATGTACAATTCTCCCTGCCAATTCAACTAACTTTAAAAAGTTCACGACAATGATTAGGTCATGTTAATTGGCTTAAACCTACCTTAGAGATTTCTAATTATCAATTATCTCATTTATTCAATGCATTAAAAGATGACCTTCAACTTTCCATGGATTTTGTCTCCAGAAGCTAAAAATCAGTTGTCTTTTATTTTAAATCCTATAAAAATAAAATTCTGCTTCAGATATAATACAACATTTCCCATTGACCTATTGATAATTAACACCCCTGTAAAGAGTTCAGATGTTTTATTTCAAAATCTTCCAAACTGTTCAATCTTAGAATGGGTTTTCTTACCAGCTACACTTAGAAAATATATTTACACAAAGATAGAACAATTTGCTAATGCAATTAGAAAGGCAAGACATTGCTGCCTGCAAAGACTCATCATTCCACTTCCCACTTGTTAGAATGTTTTACATCTATGGAACTCCCTCCCCCCCAAAAAAAAATTAAAAACAAATAATGGCCCATGCTATACTAGCCCTACCTTTCAACATTTTCTGACAAATTCAAGATTTCACTAGTATGCCTTACAATTCCACAGGTCAAAGCCATTGTGGAACATACCAATCACATGCTAAAAAGCTATATACAAAAACAAAAAGGGGGGGATATCACCCCCATATCACACATCCTAGAGAGATTGTTAATAAAGCTTTCATAACTATTGATCTTTTAAATCAAAATCCTGATGACTTTTCTGCATTTCAATGGCATTTTCATAATGCCTCCAAGCTGACATGGCCAAATAATCATAGAGTATTTGTCTGATCACTAGATCTGACTCAATGCGAGGGGCCCTACTTGGTCTTTACGTGGAGGAGAGGATTATGTGTGTGTTTTCACACCAAAAGGCCCTGAGTGGTTTCCCACTAAGATAAAACATGAGCTGTAAAGACCACTTTAATCCCCATAATCCCCAGCTGATCTAGGTACCCTTTCAACTGGATGAGCCTTCAATAGAACTTGCAGGTACCCTGCCCCAAACCCAAGGGGTGCCCCTGGTAACTTGGGGGTCACATAAGAAACTTTTCTAAGATGCTGACCCTCTAGTGGGATTACTTGGCACTCTACCTACTCTTGAGAACAAGTTCCTGGCCTTATTGTCTGTCTAAGAGTCAGGAGAATGGTCTGAGAACTGTGTACATGCAGGAAGCCAGAAGGCTGGTATCCAGGAATGAGTGAGTTTGTGATGCATGACAATACCAGTGCAAAAGGTTATGGTAAAAATTGTCTAGAATTCTCATAGCAAAGGTTGTGGGGCTCCAAGCCCCCATAGTTTCACCATTGATTTTTCTCTGAAAAGTAACCTGAAGCAAGGTAGGTATGTGGCAGCAGAGTTCATGAAGGATCAAGAACAAATGCAACTGCCAGACCTTAAAGATTGGGCTTTATGCTTAGGGCAGGCATCCAAGGATGTTGGTAAAGAGAAAATGAACTGTCAGATGTATAATAGGTAACTGCAATACAGCCTAGAAGGGGCACAAGCGTGTAGGTACAGACACCAGTAATGCCTTGTATGTTAGTCTAGGTAGGGGGTAACAGTGGCTCTGGTCTATAAAGTGCCAATAGAAGCAGCAGTAAGTGGTTAGTAATTATTTTAAAAAGATGTATTGAATTTGGAATCATTCTAGGCCCCATGGGCCCCAGAGTGAACATCTCAAGTTTACATTTTACTGTGCAGGCACAAGGAATAAGCAAATAAATAAATACATACCTGTCAATGATGAATATTCCTAGGGAAAAGAAAAGTTTAGGCTTAAGTGATGGAGAGGTTACTATTTTGTACAGTGTTACAATTGTAGAATTTCCTGAATACAGCATCATCTTATCAGAGACCAGAATAAAGATATTAATCAAAGGTCTTGAGAGTTGATTAGTATGTAGAGAAGAGTGGGGAGGGATAGGGGGAGTGGGTAGGAAAAGGAAGACACATGTGAAATGTCAGAATCATGCCGTGAGGGGAGGGTGGATCTACTTACTGGCTGAGATCAATGTGTAGTTGAAGCAGTTTGGGGAGGGAGGAGAGATGCCCTCAATCTCGCACAGGTTGAACTTGAGGCATGTACGGCTCTCTCCAGGCTGCTAGAGATCTGGAGACAGATCACAGCTGAGACAGGGGACTCAGCAGGCAGTTGTGAGAAAAATTGCCACGCTCGCTTCAGCAGCACATATACTAAACTTGGAACAAGAAAAATTGCCAAATTGCAAGTGCTTGAGAAAGTCCAGGGGTTTTGCATAACTAAAAGTATAGAGATTCCAGAGTCATGCAAACCTTTCTGAGACTGATAGAAACAGAAGATTAAGGGAGTTCTGAAAAGAGGCATTTTCTGAAAAACAGTGATAGAAGGTCAGGTGAGAAGGATTGGTTTGTCTTGAAAGCAAAGAAAAGCTGATTTTCAGAAAGCTACACATAAGGGGAAGGGGAGTGGAGAAGAACATAGTAGTCTTTGTTACCACGGAGGTGATAGGGACTCAGAAGATAGCGTGGATGGTTTATCAGGGACGATTTATCATCTGTGTCAGCTATGATCTGTCTCCAGAGGCTGGCTGGAGCTCTCTTGCCACATAGGAGAGTAGGTGGATGGAACAGATTTCAGTTCTAGCAGAGACAGAGCCTTGTAGCCCTGGGCTGGTGAGATGTAGATACTAGATAGGTGTCAGGTGAGGTCTGAGAATGGACTCCATGCGATCCCTACCATTCAAGGTATTGTTCCCTGACTTTTGTTTTAGCCGAATTAATAAATGCCAGATATAGTAAGATCCTTGGGATTTCGGATGAGATAAAGCAACTTAAAGGGAAAAAGAGGATACTGAAAAACCAATACATTTATTTCCCACTTTTAAAAATCTTTATAAAAATGGAGAAAGTTCAATTCTCAGGAAATTCTTATTGAACATCAATGGACTCTTTTAATAAATTACTTAGTGCATTCGTTAGTGAAATATAATATTTAAAGTTGCTATGAAGTAGTCACTGTTATAGGAATATAATCATGGAAGAGCAAAGAATTGTTCTTCCCTCTGGGGTATATTAGTCTACTCACGGTGGGGAAGCAACGAAGGGTTTTAAAATGTCAGTTGCATTCCCACCAGCAATAGAAGTGTTCCCTTTTCTCCACAGGGAGACTTTACTTCTTTCATGTTCACATGGATGGAGCTGGAACATAGTTTTCTTAGCAAAGTATCTCAAGAATGGAAGGAAAAATATCTAGTGTACTCAGCCCTACTATGAAACAAATTTATAGCTTTCATATGAAAGCTATAACCCAATTATAGCTCAAGAATATGGGGAAAGGGGAAAGGGAGGGGAGGGGAGGAGGGAAGATGGGTGGAGGGAGGGGAACTGATGGGCCCACACCTTCAGTGCATCTCCCCAGCGTACATGTGAAACGTACTAAATGTAGAATATAAATGTCTTAACACAATAACCAAGAAAATGCCAGGAAGGCTATGTTAATCAGTTTGATGAAAATATTCCAAATTGTATATAAAACCAGCACATTGTACCCCATGACTGCATTAATGTACACAGCTATGATTTAATTTTTTTAAAAAAAGTCAATTGTAGTAGGTGTATGGTAGCTCGCACATGTTATCCCAGTACTCTGGGAGGCCGAGGTGGGTCGATTACCTGAACCCATGGATTTGAGATCAGCCTTGAGCAAGAATGAGACCTCAGTCTCTCAAAATAGCCAGGCATTGTGGTGGGTGTCTGTAGTCCCAGCTACTTGGGAGGCTGAGGCAAGAGAATCACTTGAGCCCAAGAATTTGAGGTTGCTGTGAGCTGTGAGACATGGCACTCTACTGCTAGAGACCAAAAACAAAATGCCAGTGGTCTTGTATTTGTGTAGGTAATTTAAAGATCACTAACAGGGCAATGGATTGATACATTATGTTGCCCTCATAGATATATAGAAATATGTGTCCACATCTACACCTGAGACCATAGATGAATCTTACAGACATCACATTGAGTGAAAGAAGCCAGTTCATACTGTGTGACTCTATTTGTGTGAAGTTCGAGAAAAAGGAAAACTAAGCTGTGGTTGTGTGTCAGGGCAGTGTTTACCTCTGTGCATGGGCTTTGATCGGGAAGGGACACGAGGGAGCAAATATTTGACTTAGATGAGGGTCACCCAATGTGTACATATGTAATACTCATCACTCTAATACTGAACATTATTACACACACTCACACACACTGCTACACACATACACACAGAAGATTACTTGACATTTGAGCATCTAAATTTTCCTCAGGATTCTTTTCCATTTGCTTTGTGACATTATTCTAGTCTTCGTCTATCTGTAGACCCCAGTGTTCCCACACGAGGATTTACCAAAATCTATTAGACACATGTAAGTAACTGTGTTCTGACAAATTTATCATGCTGCTGCACAAGGTAAAATTTCTATGAGAGGAAATCATTATGCAAAGTTTCTCAATTTAATTGAAGAAAAAAACATTAATGGGGAAAGATAAATATAAATTCTGAGAACCCTTTTCTTTGTTTCTTCCCAATAAAATGCTATCATGTCTGCCATTAGTAAAGAATTAAATCTAAGTATCCCCTACATACTTTGTACTTCATGGAAGTTAAATAATAAAAGGATAGAAAGAAAAAAAAAGAAGAAAAAACATTGAAAAATTTACAAACGAACAAGGTCCTAGAAAAGAGAGGTCAGGGTGACCAGTAATGAGCGGAGCTGACAAAAACATCACAAACATTTGTGAAACTGTGAGTCAAAATCATTAGCTTGCCCTGAGATGCATAACAGAGGAAGTGAATAGAAAAGCCAGTACATTTTTAGCTGAAAATCTTCTTTCCACCCTCCCTTCCTCCCTTCTGATCTTTTCCCTTTTTTCTAATTTTATATTTCTTAGGAAGGCATGTTTCTGAGATATGTGAAATCCTGGGTAACAATTGTCCCTTCTGGTGCTCACTGTTCAGCCACTGGGGAGATCTGTGCAGCTGCTCATCTCCACAGACAGCTACACACTGTAAAACACAGAGGTTGGAAAAACTATCCAGCACAGCAGAACTATCGCCCTGGATCTCAGCATTGAGTTACAAATGTGCTAGTCCTCCCACGAACAATTCTGCTTCTTCTCAGTGGCAAGAAGCACTAACTGAAATAAGATTGGCTCACTGTTTATTTCACAGCAAAGGAGCTTATCTGGTGTACTGAGGTCTGACAATTAAGTCTGAGAACTACTCATCCTACAGAAAGTGCTACATACTTCTTTGCTGAATATCACTATGGTCACCGTTGAAATACTCTCTTTGAGAATCTTTGTGCTGATGCCAGCACCCAGTGGCACCTGGCACTACCCTTCAAAACGCGTTTGGGACTTTTTTTCTGGAATGCACATCAAAGCACTGTCACGTTACCTGTGATGTCCCAAATATTATCAAAATTACCTTCCTTTCAATATTTCCTTTATCTTCAGGTATAGAAAAAATTCAGTGGGGGCCAGATAAGGTGAGTAAGGAGAGTGCCCAGCACAGTGACTTGTTTACTGGCTAAAAATTCCCTCCCAGGCAGTGCCCTGAGAGCTGCTGCATTGTCATAATTCAAGAGCCAGATGGTGTGGGCCAAGATTTTCAGTTAAAAATTTACTGGTTCTTCATGGATATTTACTCGCTCTGTTAAGCCTCTCACAGCCAGCTAATGATTTTGACTCACAGTTCCATGAGTTTTTGCAATGCTTTCATCGGTTCTGCTCATTACTTGCCACCCTGATCTCTCTTCATCAGTGATGATTTCTCTATCCTCTGAAAACTATTTAATCCACGTGTACACTGCCATGTTCTTCCTGGCATTATCCCCATTCACTTGGACTAACTGGTCCTGATGTCACTTCCAGTCTTGCCAAATTTGACAGAAATGTAATGTTTATTTTTTGTTCTAATTCAAGCTCTGACATTCTCGTGATGGCACACACACACAAACAACAACAACAATGAAGGCCACTCAGGGAAACACCACCACACAACCACAGCAACACAGCTGTGAGACACTGATAAGGTTATAAATCCTCATGGAGTTATTTGTACAGTGCTGCCAATGGAGGGGATGGTGGCAAGTTCATGCTGTGATTGTCAGACCCCTTCATATAATGCAGTTATGCATTCTATGAGGGCTTAAAATATGGTTTTCTGGCATTAACATGTCATTAAAGGGCATTAACATGTCACTTTATTCCTGGTTTGTATCTGGCTGGCATAGTGTGTGGAATGGTTCATTCTCTTGCACTCAATTGCAGTCCCTGGACCAGCCACACTGGTTTCCAGACCTAGTGAATAACAGTGCATTTCAACAAGATATGCAGGTGGTTACAGGCACATGTACATTTGAAAGGCATTGGTAATACATGCCTTGACCATGGTACACTGACCTTGGCCTGGGAACTGAAGAAAGACTTGGAGAAGAGATGGATGGGGAGGTGGGAGGTGAGCAAGCGTGGGCCTTCCATCTTATTTGCTGATGCAAACCCAGGCTCAGACTCTATCCAGGGTGAGCGATCCCAGGTGGGCACAGACTGGACCCACTTGGTATCCCCCTTGGAGTGAATCAGGCAGAGAATCTCAGTCAACCAGTTTGTTTCAGAATTAGGAAGGAAAAATGATAGTCACTCATTTCAGTCTAGTCCAAAACAGAAATTATGGTAAAATACACATAAGATAAAATGTACTGTTTTAAAGCACACAGTTTAATAGTGTTAGAGAAGTTCTTGTTGTTGCACAGCCAATCTCCATAACTGTTTAATCTTGCAGATCTGAGACTCTGTACTTAGTAAACAACAACTCCTCATTCCTCCCTCCCTCCAGCCCATGTCCACCACCTTTGTACTTGCCCTTCTGTGAACCTGACTACTCTAGACACTTTACATAAGTAGAAACATGCTGTGTGTGCATTTTTGTGACTGGCTAAATTAATTTAGTGCAGTGTCCTCAAGGTTTATCCCTGCTGTAGCATGCATCAGCATTTTCTTCCATTCCACGGTTGGGAATCCTATTCCATTGTATGTATATGGCACATTTGTTTGTCCCTCATCTGTCATTCAGTGATTCAGTTGCTGACAGCTTTTGGCCATTTGCTGAAGTCTTTGAATAAGTTCCTACTGCCCTTGCCTTTTCAGGGTCCTGCCACTTGCGGTGCCTCTGGCCTCAATCTGCCCTGTTGGCAGACTCTCACCCTCCAGCTCCACTCCCGTAGAAATATCACCTACATCTGCCAGTCCCTTCCATTTGTGAGGCCCTTTTCCAATTTCTGACCATCGCCCAGGATGCTTCTGTTATGGGAAAATATCCCTTCTCACCAAGTAATCTTACTTTTATTCTTTCTATTTCAATTTAGATTCTGTTTCTTCCTTTAGGACTTCAGTGGTCATCCTTCTCCCTGCTGATCCACACACCTGAATCAGCCTTAGGATTCACTCCTCTGGGTTTTCCTAATACTGTAGATTACCCCCTCTGAACACTTGTCTTCCTCTAATTTCCTGGCTGAATTCTTTTTTTCCGAATGTACATGGCACTAACTGTTGCTCTGTGCCCTACCGGAAGCATTGCACATTATCTGGTATATAGAGAGTGCTCCAATCAGGACCTGAGGGGGTGGCTCATTCCTATCATCCAAGCAGAGGTGTAAGGCTGGCTTGTGAGGCCAGGAGCTCCAGATCAGCTTCAGCAATGTAGCAAGACCCATATTCATAACAGAATAAAAATTAAAAATTGACTTAGTTGAGTGGCACATACCTATAGTTCCAGCTCCTTGAGAGGATCGTTTGAGGGCACAGCAGTCTATGATTTGGCCACTGCACTGCAGCCAGGACACAGAGTGAGATCCTGTCCCACAGAGAATAAAAAGAGAGAGAGAGAGAGAGAGAGAGAAAGCTAGCTCTCCAATCATCTACTGAAGGATCGAGGAATACAACCACAGACTTTCTCAGTTCAGGATTCTTTTTCTTTACATGATTTGGGGAAAGTGACTGTTTCTACATCTTTAGCCTTTATAACAAACTCTTCTCATGCTTTTCTGAGAATTTCAGGGCTGTATGGGCCTCTCAGGAAAGGTGTCCCTTTGTGACAGAAGTTGTTCTCTGCCATGGTGATCGGCTCTTTGTGCTCCGAGCCAGAGTTTCAGCTGCAGCCACTGCTGGAGGCTGTGGCAGCTGCTGGCAGATTAGGTTTTCTAGTGAAGAGAAAACAACCACTTATCTCTGCCCAGTTGTGAAAAAGTTTGTCGGCTGCTTCAAAGAAGTAGGTATGGTGACCATCGGTCACATGTTTAATGGTATTGAGCCATTGTGAACTTGAGAAAACATTCTGGATGTAAACCGAGTTTGAGTTCATAGGAGTAAAACAGGAAATTCAGTGACAAAAACACAAGATTATAGAAAGGTGTGCACATTTAAAAATATTTCCAATAAGCTTTATTTTTATAAATGAAAATTTATAGAGAAATTGCAAGGAGAGTACAGAGTGTTTCCTTAGTTCATACATAATGCAAATTTCCACAGTTTTTTTTTACCTCATGTGCTTTTTCTACTCCAACATCCCATCCAGGACATCACATTACATACAGGTGTCAAATCTCTGTTAGCTCCTCTTGGCTGTCACAGTTTCTCAGGCATTCCTTGTTTTTGATGCTTATGACAATTCTGAGGAATATTGGTCAGGTGTTTTGTAGAATGTCCCTCCAGTGAGATTTCTTGGCTGTTTTTTCTCATAATTCCACTGGGTTCATGGAGAGAAAGTTCATAGGGACAAATGCCATTAACATCACATAATGATGCAGGATACTTACTGTCACCCTGGCCTCGCATTGATGACGTTAACCTTGGTCATCTGAGGTCACATGTTTGAGATTTCGCTGCTGTAATATTCCTTTTGCCCTCCTCCCTCTTCTCTGTGGGCCTGTCGTAAACATCAATTCTAGACTTGAATACAGTCATAAGATTACATTGTATAAACCCCAGTTAGAAACATTCTGCAAAATACTAAGCCTGCCTTCTTTGAATTGTCACAGGGTCATGAAAACAAAGAAAACTGAGCACGTGTCTCAGAATGAAGGAACATGAAGCTAAGTGCTGTCTGAATCCTGGACCACACATGCGGCAATTATATCAAGGGAACAGCTGGCCAAATTTGAATATATAACATGGATGAAGATAGTGTTCAATCATTTTGTGTCACTGTCAGTTTCCCTGATTTCTGTCATTTTACTGTAGATATATGGCATGTATGCTTGTTCTTAGAAAATATACACTGACATTTTGAAGAATTAAAGAGAATAATTGTCCAGGAACAGTGGCTCACAAGTATAATTCCGGCACTGTGGGAGGGTGAGAAAGGGGCATTACTTGGGCTCAGAAGTTTAAGACCAGCATGAGCATCAGTGAGACATCATCCCTATGAAAAATAGAAAAACTTTGCCTGGCACAGCAGTGTGTACCTAGGGTCTCAGCCTCTCTGGAGGCTGAAGAAAGATGATGACCTGAGCCTGGGATCTGAGGTTGCTGTGAGCTGTGATAACACAACACCACTCTTGCCTGGGTAATAGAATGCTATTCTGTTGTTTAAAAAAAAAAAAAGTTTTCTTCAACAACTGTGGCAGTAACAACCGTATATTTACATCTAAAATAATGAAGCTGGACACTGACCCTACAATGTATACAGTAATTAATTAAAAATGGATCAAATACCTCAACTATCATAAAATTCTGAGAATAAAGATATGGATTAATTCTCATGACCTTGGATTTGGCAGTGGTTATTTGCTATGACATCAATTTACAAGCCACAGAAGGAGAAAAAATAGAATTAAAGTGTGTCCAAGTGAAAAACTTTTGTGCCTCAAATAATACTACCATGACAGTGAAAAGAAAATCTATAGAATAAAGAAAAGATTTGGAAATTATAACTGAAGAAATAACTCCTACAACTGACCAAGAAAAAGTCAATTAAAAATGGGCCCAAAACTTGAGTAGACATTTCTTCAAAGAAGATAAGCAAACAGTCAACACATCAGGAAAAGAAACTTATGATTATTAGTCATTAGAGAAATGCAAATCAAAAGTCCTTCCTACCCACCAGGGTAGCTGGAGAACATTGACCCAATCAATTGGACTTAATTTGTTTTTTCAGAATACTACACCTAAGAGCAACATAATACACATTGTTTTCAAGTTCACGTGGCTTATTCACCAAGACAGGCCAAATGCCTGGACATCAGGCAAGGTTCAACAAAAATCAAAAATTGGAAATAGTATAAATTATTTTTGTCTTAGCATAATGATGTTAAATTATAAACCAACAAATAGTGCCTATATATCTTTAGATACTTTTAAATTAATTAAAAATTTTCTGAATAAACTATGGGTCAAAAAGTACTAATATCCTTCTCCATTTTTTTAATTGTAAGCTCCACAGTGACACCAGAGTAAGCTCTATCTACCAAAGGACAGCACGGTGATATGTGCTGGAATATGACACCATTTGAATACCTATTAGCATAGGTAATAAGTATTAGAATAAGTATTTAACTGGTGTCTTTTCTCTCTTGTTTATTTACTGAAAAACAAACCTTTATATCCAAAAGATCCAGGATTTCAAGACTGTCATATCGTGTTCTCCAACAAATGATATGTTCAAGTCCTAAGCCCTAGTATCTTAGAATGTTGCCTTATTTGAAAATAGACTCCATTTAGAGTCTGTAGAGTTTTTTAGTTACAAGATCACATAGTCAGCAAACAGGATAGTCTGACCTCCTCTTTTCTGATTTGAAAACACTTTATTTGTTCTCTTGCCCAATTGCTCTGGCTGGGACTTCTTGTACTATGTTGAGTAGAAGTGGTGACAGAGGGCACCTTTGTCTTGTCCCAGTTCTTAGGGGGAATGTTTTCAACTTTTCTCCTTTCAGTATGATGTTGGCTGTGGGTTTATTATTTATGGCTTTTATAATTTTGACGTATGTTCTTTCTATGCCTAGTTTATTGAGTGTTTTGTACGAAAAGGTGCTGGATTTTAAGGAAAGCTTTTTCTTTTTCTATTGAGATGATCATAAGGTATTTATTTTGCTTCTGTTTGTGTTGTGAATCACATTTATTTCCATATATTAAGACATCCTTGTATTCTTGGGTTGAAACTCCCTTGACTGTACTGAATTATCATTTTAATGGGTTGTTATATATATTTCCTAGTGTCTGTTGAGGATTTTTGAGGGATATTGGTCTGCAGTTTTCTTTGTTGGCTGTGTCCTTTCCTGGTGTACACCTGGGCTTGCTGCGTGCACACAGGAGAGGGCTGGGTGGGATGAGGATGGTCACCCAACATTCAAGTGGAAGGAAAAGAAGAAAAAATGGAGGTAACATTATATTTGTTTCCAATAGTGTTGTTTAAGCTAAAACCAAACAATTTGGCAAAGGATTTGGAATGGTGGCCAGTGGAAGTTTAATTTGGAATAACCCCTTGGAAAATGCTCCAGTAGCATCTACTAAAATTGTCATGTCCACAAATCTGATGATCCAGCATTGCCAGT
>CAUYQV010141869.1:0-14236 GCA_963574575.1 Galagoides demidoff
GTGCCTGTGGTCCCAGCTACTAGGGAGGCGGAGGCAGGAGACTCGCTTGAGCCCAGGAGTTGGAGGTTGCTATGAGCTGTGATGCCATGGCACTCTACCCAGGGGGACAGCTTGAGACTCCGTCTCAAAAAAAAAAAAAAAATACAGGGTGTCCATAAAGTTCATGTGCAATTGACTATGTTAAACTATTGTAAATTGCACACCAACTTTATGTCCACCCTGTGTCACAAACCATTTCATTTTAGAGCAACCCTGCTTATTATAGGTCCCAGATCACCTGAAAAGTTAACCTGTGTCTGCTAAACATCCTGCTAAAACACAAAATCTAGTCCAGGGATTTATTAGAAAAAAATGTTTAAATTCACTTGCTAATTACATTTCACTGGCCATCGTTAACCTGTTTATATATTAATGCATTCTGAGAGACTGTACTAAATTGAATCCCTGGAGCTCAAATTCAGTTACTTAAAAACAAAATGTGATTTTTTTTTTCCAGGCAAACCCCTTAAATTAAATTTTTAGGTCTCCCAACTGTGAGCTAAAATAAAATCTTGAGCTCCCCAGCTGACTTGGCCTCTTGGCCAAGGGGACCCCATTTTCTGGCCATGAAAAGGGAGATCAGACGAGTCCCCTTCCCTTCTTGGAGGTGTCCTTTGTAGCTCATTAACAGGCCTGTGGGCACACAAGACAAATCTTAAACCACACCCACAGGTCATCCCAGGATTCCCATCAAGGAACAAGGTCATCCGACTTGGAGCTCCCAGATTATCTGTATGCTCATCTGTCCCCTGTCAGAGCAGGATTCAAAGCAACTTCCCTGACAATTGCCTTTCCTAAGCGGGACAGAATAAAACAAAGGCACCTGACTCACATCACGTCAGTTCAGATTCCCTATGGAAAAAAGCTCCAGAGTGTTTTGAGAGGCCCCAGCTTCCAGCAGATAACCCAGACTCCTCTGGTCCTGTTGGTTTTCTCACCCTTAACTTACAGTTCTTGTTTGTTTCCCAACTGACTGGCTCCTCTCCCTTCGGGGCAGAGTGGCAGAAGTGGGGCACCAGTAACGTCTGCTGACAGCCTGATCTCTGCGGTGCCCTGTGCCCTCCGCTTCAGAGATCCAGAGACCTGGGAAGTCCATTTCCCTGACACTCGCCTCTTCTAGACTGTCTGCATGGCGGCTTTTAGCCTCTCTCCTGGCAGAGGTCAGCTCTAAAGAAACAAGAGAACCAAGGAGAGTTGAAAATAAAGAGAGAAAAGGGCCTTAATGCAAGTGAGGGTTTAGGTTTTACCAAGCCCTTTTTCTGAGCTTATCCAGGCACTTTTGCCTCCCCTGAGTGGGAGCCAGGTGCTGTGAAAGCCCAGCTTTCTCCTCCCATATTCCTTATCCCTCCTGGCATCTGTTTTCTTTGATTATATTTCTCCAAGAGCTTTATTTTTCAGCTGGAGTGTGAAGGAGGATTTGCTGGTTTGGGAGCAAGGGGATTTGAGAAAGGAAAGGATGATGCCCACTGAGAACAGGAGACTTTATTTCACATGAGATTTGTTAAGATTGTAGCCAAGAGACTCACATCAGGACCTGTCCCAGAGAGAGTTTCTAGGCCCTGGCAACAAAGTGTGACAGTCAGCAGGAAAGAAGTTAGACGTTTCGCCTCCACAGGGCATCCAGAAACACTGTGACATGCCAAGGACAGGAAGCACTTTGAGGCAACACCCTTGACGTGGTGTCAGCATTCTGATAACAGGCACTGCCAGTGGGAAGCCGGCACCAAAGAGCAAACTGGACAGCGGGTGTCTCAGGATCTCACAGAAAGAACCAGTGGACATTAGGAAGGG
This sequence comes from Galagoides demidoff, assembly GCA_963574575.1. Lineage (NCBI taxonomy): Eukaryota > Metazoa > Chordata > Mammalia > Primates > Galagidae > Galagoides > Galagoides demidoff. The sequence goes on from CAUYQV010141869.1 coordinate 1,831, forward strand.
GCTAATTTGGTGCATTTTGTCAATAAGCATTCTAACGACCAGAATTTGGTTGTTAAAAGTAAATGTGGAGGCTCAGCACCTGTGGTTCAAGTGGCTAAGGCACCAGCCACATACACCTAAGGTGGCGGGTTCGAATCCCCAGCCCGGGCCCACCAAACAACAATGATGGCTGCAACCAAAAAATGGCCGGGCGTTGTGGCAGGCGTCTGTGGTCCCAGCTACTTGGGAGGCGGAGGCAGGAGACACGCTTGAGCCCAGGAGTTGGAGGTTGCTGTGAGTTGTGATGCCACAGCACTCTACCCAGCGTGATAGCTTGAGGCTCTGTCTCAAAAAAAAAAAAAAAGTAAATGTGGCCACATTTCAAGGTCATAGGCTGGTCAAGTCTAGGATATCATTTACTTCTACTACATGTGGGCTTATTTCCCAAATAGCACCAGCTGACATCCCCATGTCCTTCAGTAACAGTGAAAGCCAGTTGCGGGGGGAGGGTTTCTGGCTTCATACAGAACTTTCTCTTAAAAATGTTCATAACTGAATAAAAATTACTGTGCTCCAAAATGACTGAGTCTTAGGTTTTTCTACAAGTTATGGTGATGCCAACATAATAGGCATAGTAAGGTCATTTCTGCAAAAGTTTCAGCAAATGTCAAGCTCAATTTAGGAAGCAAGGGTGGAATTGAGGGGTAAAGCCATATCATTATCTAGGTATCAGAACAGAAGGCTCTGTTTGTCCAGGGAACGGTAAGGATACAACAGCCAAGGGCAGTAAACGGCAGAAGCGAATGAGAAGATCGGGCCAATCTAACTGCAGGGCACAGCACTTTACAACCAAGGTGATTATTAAGAATACACTTTATCAGGCACCTTTTAGGATGGTTTAAAGCCATTGCCTTCGACCTGAGACTGTGTCTCCTGACCCTGTGACTGAGGGCTGTGTATATCCTGGCCCAGTTTAATGAGGATGTTGCTTACTACATTATATAACTTACAGGCTTATGTTGAACTTGGCTCCCTGAGCCAAAATATCAACCCCATCAAAAAAGGGTAAGTATTTAGTAATTACCTGCCAAGACCCTGGGTCCCTAAAACAAGCAGGCACTACTGCTCTCTGAGACAATGAAACTTAACACTTACTGACTCTGGAGGGCAGATCAGACTGGCAGGCCTTAGGATGCGTCTCTGAACTAGGAGCCCATGAAATCAGTGACTCTCAGTAAAAGGCACAAGGCCATTCTTAGGACAAAACCAAATCAGTAATGGGATATACAGCCAAGTATCAAAGGGAAGGGCAGGAGATCACTCCAGGACAGAACAGAAACTGCCCCCCTCCCCTGGTTTTGCTGCCCTGCAAAGAGGACCTCTCACCCCAGGGAGTTGATTTTCATCTGACAGTCAGAGCAGGATGGGCCGCAAATTACATGCGTGCTACATCATTTTACACCCCAGCATTCCATATTTTCCTTAAAAAGGGAGAGGGCAGGGGACTTAGTCCCTAAGTGACACTTAACAGCTTTTTAAAAGCAATCTAATACATTATGGCAGAGAGTCAAATCTAAGTAAACCAAATGTACAAACTTTCCATTTTTAAAATCTATCCAAACAGATTTATAGAGGTTAAAAATAAAGCCAAACAAATTATCTGGGCTCTATTGTGAAAGAAATATTGCACTGCCTCAGCTAAATAGTCAAGACAAATGAGACAGGGGATGAAAACTAACTCCACTGAAACAAAAGACAGATTTTTTTTGTGGTTATTTCTATACATTTAAGGGATACAATTGTGGTTTTGTTACATGGACATATTATACAGCAGTGAGATCTGGGCTTGTAGAGTATCCATCACCAGAATGGTGTACATTGTACCCAGTGGATAATTTTTCATCCCTCGCCCCTCTCCCACCCTCTCAACCCTCTCTCCAACCAGGGTTTTTTAATTCTGGCGTGAGTGAGGAGACAAGTCCTGGAGAACATCGGTGGAGATCTGTGTTTGCTAATTGGCGCTTGTTGAAGTTGGGATTCTACCTCCCACAGAAACAGGAGACAGGGTTCTACCTCTCTTGGTGGTTACATCTCAAAGGAATGGCTTCCCGGTCCTTGAGAAAAATATTCCTCGGTTGTAGAAGATTTACGTTTCAAAGGGGCAGAGAAAGAATTTACAATCACAAGTTTCCTAGTTTTCAATTTACAATCACAAGTAAATGCTCTAAGAAAAGGAGGTCAGGACCTATTATCAAGTAGAAACTCATCTACAGGTGAGTCAGGCTAAGAGGAACATTAAGGCCATCTTGGTCACTATTGTCAACGTTGGAAAGACCGTGCTGACATCAGGTCAATCCAATCTGGTTTGGTAAAGATGCTTCCTCCTCCCGGGTTCAGCCCCATAATTCCATTTTGCAAAGTAATTGCTTCAGCGAATGATTTTTCATAAGGCAAATAGCAGTGACACTAATATACTCTTTGCAAATGCTGTTTTCTGTTTTCAGTTTAAACCTTCCCTAGGGACTTGTTCCTTCCCAAACACACACTTGGGGTTTAAACTGATGGGACTCTCTCACCTAGGTTAATCTTTCCAAAGAAGATTCTAAGTTTGATTGTCCACATTGGCTACTGGAAAATCTTTTCTGCAAAGGACACTATGTGTAGGAAGCTTTAGACTCAACTGACATCTCAACTTCAAGCTCTTAATAAATATTTCACTCCCTTCATGTGTGTATCAGTCACCTGTCACTCACTGGTACCAGAGAGCAGGAGCGAAAGATTTCTGACAACTGTTCTAACAAAAACGTAATGAAATTCTTCAGACCAATCCCATTTTAACAGGTCAGGCCTGCAGATTGACGGGTCCAGCAATTCATTTGATCGCTGGAGCTTTGTGGGGGAAAATGAGGTCTGAGAAAACCGGCTGATAAAAAAAAAAGCACAGCAAAGGTCGAACAAATCAGAGAAATGATCGGCTTAATGAGCCACAAAATTATTTATTTGCTTGTGAAAAAGAAATTAGCCATAGTTCATCATACACAACCAATACCTGTCTTAGTTGATGGAGCACAGGGTTGCCCAGACAGAAAGACGCAGGGTGGGGGTGTTCAGGCGTGCAGTCTCAAGGGGCATTATTGGATTCTCAGCAATTTGAAAACACCAGAGACCTACTTAGAGCCAACATAATTAGAAAACCATTGTTGATTGAGTCTCAGATCTCACCTGCTTGGCTTCCAGCTTGTTAAGGCGGTTACTCCACAACAGGGAATGGAGGTGCTGGATTCTTGTACATTTTGTTGTCAGGCTTCTGCTCAGAGTTCATGTCCATCAGATGGTGCTATGCTTACCTTGCTATTTGATCTTGCTTGAAGGATAGTCCTTTTCTTTGCCTAAACTACTTTGACAACTGGCATTAAAGACCCCTTTGCCTCTCTTGGCTGGCTCCCATCTCATGGTATTTTCTTACACATTTCTTTCCCCTATAGTATATAGTATGAGTTGCCACTGAGGCAACTGCTCCTTCTTCGTGGTTCTAAATACAAGAAATGCACTTCCCCAAAAGTACAAAATACACTGTCGATGACCAACGATATACCTGATATTTACATTATAAAGACAGGGAGACTTTTTCTGTACATCACTGAAACAGAAACAAATTGGGATAGGTTGTTTTTTGTTTTTTTTTTTACTTTTTATTTTAAAATAATAAAATCACACATCCTAGGTTCTGCCCTTGGAACAAGAGAGTACACATACCCACTCCTACGTCCACTGATCAAATGCCGTACATATGGGAGGTCCAGTTATCAGAACCCAGGGAAGAGGCCCTCTTGTCCTCTCCTTGCTGTGGTGCTCAGCCTATATTTCAGTTCAGCACCCTTTGACATCTCACGTTAGTACTGTAAGCCACGGTCTTTTTCTCAAAAAGAGAAATCGCATAATATCCACACCAAGACACTGGTAAAATGCCATTAGCTATACTACTAACTAGACTACAGATTTACTCTAGTTTCACCATTTGGGGAATGAGTGTGTTGTGTGTGCATGCCCTTGTGTATGTGTGCGTAATTCTATGCAATTTTATCCTATCGATTCATGAAACCACTACCACAACCAGATACATATCTGCTTCATCACCACAAAGGAATTCCTTTACAGTACCGATTTACATTTGCCCCACTCACCTACCCCACACATTCCCTACTTCTATTCCCTGGAAACCACTATTCTGTTCTCCATCTCTACAGTTATATAAATGGCAATCACATGGTATTTAACCTTTTCAGAGCAACCATTTTCACTAAAAAATAAGACCCTTGAGAACCACCCAGATGGTTAAATATCTTGATGGTCTGTTCCTTTTAGGGCTGAGTACTATTCCACTGTATGGAGGGGCTGGAATTCATTTAACCCTTCAACCACCGAGGAATATTTTCCGGGTTTTGCCCTTACAAATAAAATTGTTTAAAAATTCATCTATTTTTTCCTGTAAACATAGGTTTTCATTTCCCTGGGATAAATGCCTGAGGGTGCGATTGTTAGGCCATCTTATAAGTGTACACACATTCAGCTTTGTGAGATACTCTCATGGTCTTCCCCAGCGTGGCTGTATCCTTTTACACTCTCACCAACAATATAGAGATAGACCCAGTTTCTCCATATGACCACCAATATTTGGTATTATCACTGATCTTTATTTTAGCCATTCTGACAGATATATAGTGATATCTCATTTCAGTGTCCACCGTGACAGACTGATAGACACACTCAACACTCAGAAGGCTCTGATTTCTCCTCTCTCTCCTGCACAACTTCCTCTACCCATAGACACACGATTTTACAAAGACTCTGTAAAACTACCTTTAATTCTGTGCTTATTTTTAATCTAATCTCCGAAATATTGTAAGACCACCTGGAGGAGTGGAATTGATATGCGTTTAGGAATGAGAAAACAAAATTAAGCATCTAAAGACTCCAGAAGGCATGATGTACCCTTTAAGTCTGATATTCTTAATGAAATACTTATGGATTTCAGGGTAAGAGACTATAGGGGCCACTTCCTTTAGTCAGGTTATGAATTCCATGTTCTATCAAAAAAAGAGAGTCGTTATGTTCTGGGAGATGACTTGGGACTGAGGAATGGAACGGAATTTGTCAAGATACATGGAAGAGACTAATGAGGCTGGGAGATCCAGCTGCGGTGAACTCAAAGCAGAGACAAAGATTTGGTTGCCATGGCTCCTGAGTGACCCAGGAAATCAGTCACCTGCTGCGCTACCAAAGGGACTTTCATGGCCACAGCAGCCCCAGTACCCGATGTTTGAGATTACACCTTATGTCTTCAATGAAAAGTCTTCCATACAACCGACTCATCTGTTTATACTGTCTTAAAAATGTACCACCATGAGTGGGTGAAGTTTCCAAACTAGTTTTGATTGTAAAAATAATTTTAAAATACAGAAGAACAGACATCCATTTTCCACATCACATACAGATATGTTTATAATGTTAAAAATACTGTTCAATATCCCAGGCAGATCTAGCCAGTGAAAAAGTTCTTATAAACTTGTGCTGAAATTTCTGAAAGTTCTGTTGCTCAGAAAGGAGGCTAAGTATGAGTTCATTTACAAGTGGTTTTAAATCATAAAAGTAATAAATCTTTTTTTTTTTTTTTGAGACAGAGCCTCAAGCTGTTGCCCTGGGTAGAGTGCTGTAACATCACAGCTCACAGCAACCTCCAACTCCTGGGCTTAAGCAATTCTCTTGCCCCAGCCTCCCAAGTAGCTGGGACTACAGGCACCTACCACAATGCCTGGCTATTTTTTGGTTGTAACTGTCATTGTTGTTTGGCGGGCCCAGGCTGGATTTGAACCCGCCAGCTCTGGTGTATGTGGCTGGCACCTTAGCCACTTGAGCTACAGGCGCTGAACCAAAAGAATTTTTTAAAAGGAAGAGCAAACCAATCCCAAACCCCACAGAAGGAAATAAATGACAAAGGTCAGACCAGAACCAATGGAAATAGATAATAAAGGAACTATACAGAAGATCAATAAAACAAAAACTTGGTTCCCTGAAAAGAAACAAAACAAACCTCCTGTTAGATCAACTGAAAACAGAACACATGGCTCAGTGCCTGTGGCTCAAGTGGCTAAGGCGCCAGCCACATACACCTAAGGTGGCGGGTTTGAATCCCGCCCGGGCTGCCAAACAACAATGACGGCTGCAACCAAAAAATAGCCGGGCTTTGTGGCAGGTGCCTGTGGCCCCAGCTACTTGCAAGCCTGAGGCAGGAGACTCGCTTGAGCCCAGGAGTTGGAGGTTGCTGTGAGCTGTGGTGTCATCGCACTCTACCCAGGGGGACAGCTTGAGGCTCTGTCTCAAAAAAAAAAAGAAAACAGAACACCAGGACCCCAATAAGTAAGGTGACCAGATGTCCCACTTTTGGCAGGACAGTCCCGATTTTTAACAATTTGTCCTGTGTCCGCAGCGTTTAAAGAAGTCCCGATTTTTGGAAAGAAGGCACGACAATCTAGGGAAGGGCAGGACAACGGGAAGGGAATATACAATTTTCAGCTGCTGAAAAGGTTAATGTAACTCCATTTGGGAATGAAGAGGTTAATGTAACTTTATTTGGAAATGAAAAGTCTAATGTAAACTCCCTACTACCCTCCTGGGTAAGGTCGCCCAGGTGGACCTGTGCCCTACTCTTTTGAGCCACAGGCACCGCCCTATACATAATTTTTAAAAAATGTATTATATTTGTAAATTGTACTTATGTTGAAATTTAAAAAAATTACAATACTATTTTTGCATTCTATGAAAATTTTTGTTGCTCCATATAGACCAAATTTTTAATCAAGAACACACCCCTCCTCTACCCTACCCCCCCACCCCCCACCCCATTCCTGCCCCACCTCCATCAATGGTGTCCTGCTTTACTACTGTTTAAAATCTAGTGGCCAGATTTTAACATTGCTAAGCGGGACAACATGGCTGGGGAGTGGGGCGGGGCAGGGGGCGGGGCAGGGCAGGGCCTGACAACAATGCAAACTTTGATAGGCAGTTCTCGATAATCACTTCTCAACAATTATTTGTTATTATTACAGTTTAACATTATAAAATTAACAAAAATAATATAAAACTCATATTCTGGTGAAACAGCCACATGGCAGCCTAAAATGGTATATTCCCTTCCTGTTCACCTGCCCGTTAGTGTATTCTTTCCAAAAATCAGGACTTTTTAAAAATGCGGCAGGACATGGGACAAATTGTTGAAAAGCAGAACTGTCCCGCCAAAAGCAGGATGTCCGGTCACCCTACCAATAAGCTCAATCAGAAATGGAAAAGGAGACAATACAACTGATACCACCAAAACACAAAACACTATCCCCACATACTACAAAAACCTCTATGCACATAACCCGGAAAAAACATTGAGGAAACAGATGAATTCCTAAAAACACACAACCTGCTGGTCTCAACCAGGAAAAAATAGAACTCCCAAATAAACTAACACTAAGCAATGAAACTGAAGCTGCAACTAAAACCTCCCAATTAAGAGTATTCTGGATCACAGGCACGGTGGCTCATGCCTATAATCCCAGCACTTGGGAGGCGGAGGCCAGTGGATTGCCGGAGCTCACAAGTTCCAGACAGCCTGAGCCACAGTGAGACCTTGTCTTTAAAAATAGCCAGGCAGGCAGCACCTGTGGCTCAGTGGGTAGGGTGCCAGCCCCATATACCTAGGGTGGCGGGTTTGAACCTAGACCTGGCCAAATTGCAACAAAAAAGTGGCTGGGCATTGTGGCGGGTGCCTATAGTCCCAGCTACTCAGGAGGCTGAAGCAAGAGGATCACATAAGCCCAAGAGCTGGAGGTTGCTGTGAGCTGTGACGCCATAGCACTCTATGTGACTACCGAGGGCAAAAAAGTGAAAATCTGTCTTTAAAAAATATATAATAATAAAATAAGATAAAAATAGCTGGGTGTTGTGGTGGGTGCCTGTAGTCCCCAGCTATTTGGGAGGCTGAGGCAAGAGGATCGCATAAGCCCAAGAGCTGGAGGTTGCTGTGAGCTGTGACGCCATAGCACTCTACTGAGGGAAAAAAAGTGAAAATCTGTCTTTAAAAAATATATAATAATAAAATAAGATAAAATAAAAATAGCTGGGTGTTGTGGTGGGTGCCTGTAGTCCCCAGCTATTTGGGAGGCTGAGGCAAGGCAAGAGAATCGCTTGAACCCAAGAGATTGAGGTTTCTGTGAACTAAAACACCATGACACTTTACCAAGGGTGACCAAGTGAGACTCTCCAAGGGTGACCAAGTGAGACTCTGTCTCAAAAAACAAACAAAAAAGCCATATATGACAAACCACAAGCAACACCATACTGGATAGGGAACAGTAAAAGCATTCCCACCTGGACCCAGAACCAATGTTGCCCACTATCCATCCAGCTCCTCCATTCAACATAGTGCTGGAGGTCCCAGCCACAGCAATCAGACAAGAGAAGGAAAACAGGGGCAACCAAATGGGGGCAGAAGGTACCACCATCACTCTGTGCTAGCAATACGATCTTACAGCTAGAAAACCCCATAGATTGCCAAGAGACTCCCAGGCTTGACACAGCAGAGTCTCCTGATACAAAAATCAATGCACACAAATCAATAGCTTTTCTATACGCTCAACAGTCAAGCTGAGAATCAAACCACAGACTCAATGCCCTTCACAATAGCAGTAAGGAAAACAAAACACCCAGGAATATATCTAACCAAGGAGGAAAAAGACCTCCATAGGGAGAGCAATGAGCCACCAGGGAGGAAACTGTAGAGGATGCAAACAAATGGAAAAACACATCATGCTCATGGACCAGCAAAATCAGCACTGTCAAAATGTCCACGCTACCCAAAGTGATCCACAGGCTCAATGCAGTCCCCACCAAAACACCAACGTCATTCTTACAGATCTAAAAAGAAATAATTCCATGCTTTGCATAGAACCGAAAAATAGCTCAAACAATGAAAGCAACTGTAAGCAAAAAGGACAAATTGGGAACACCAGTCCACCAGACTCCAAGCCACACCACAGGGCCACAGCAACCAAAATAGTATGGCACTATCTCAAAAGGAGAGACACAGAGTGACAGGTCAGAACAGAAACCCAGATGCGAAACCATCCCCTCACTGCCATCCGATTCCCAACAAGGCAGACACCAAGATACACTGGGAATAAAGAAACCCTATTCAACAAATGGTGCCAAGAAAATGGAGACAGCCACATCTGTGCCTCTCACACCTGACGGAAAGTAATCCATGATGGACAACAGACTCGAAGCCAAGGCATGAAACCATAAGAATTCTAGGAGAGGCTCGGTGCCTGTGGCTCAATAGGCTAAGGCACCAGCCACGTACACCTAAGGTGGCGGGTTCGAATCCCCAGCCTGGGCCTGCCAAACAATGATGGCTGCAACCAAAAAATGGCCGGGCGTTGTGGCAGGTGCCTGTGGTCCCAGCTACTTGGGAGGCGGAGGCAGGAGACTTCCTTGAGCCCAGGAGTTAGAGGTTGCTATGAGCTGTGATGCCATGGCACTCTACCCAGGGGGATAGCTTGAGGTTCTGTCTCAAAAAAAAAAAAAAAAAGAATTCTAGGAGAAAATGCTGGAAAAACTCCCACAGACATCGACGTAGGCAAAACAATCCACAAACAAGACCCCAAAGGCAATCACAGCAACGATTAATCTACAGATCGAAACTGAACAGACCAAAAGGCCTCCACTCAGCCAAGGCCACAGTCAGCAGAGTGAGTGGGAGAGAACACCCCTAAGCCACCCAGCCAACCAGGGGCTGAATCCACAGGAAAAAAATCAAACAACCCCACAAAAAAGTGAGGAAAAGATGTGAACAGAAGCTTGCCAAAAGAAGACAGACCAATGGTCAAAAAACATAGAATGCACCTCCAAATCAAAACTAGGCAACCACCACTTCTCCCCATGCTCCAGATAAGTAGGATCACAACACAAAAACTCATACAAGTGGTGCAAAAATTCGCAAACAATCAAACACAAACAATCAGGAATTCCCAACACAATCTAAAATGCCTCGGCTTAACACTATTTTCTTTCCAGATTATTTTCCCAAGGGACTTTGAGATTGAGCTTTCTTTTTTTTTTTGAGACAGAGTCTCACTCTGTCGCCCTCTGTAGAGTGCATGGTGTCACAGCTCACAGCAACCTCAAACTCTTGGGCTTAAAAGATTCTCTTGCTTTAGCCACCCAAGTAGCTGGGACTATAGGAGCCCACAACAATGCCCAGCTATTTTTTGGTTGCAGTTGTCATTGTTGTTTTAGTTGGCCCAGGCCAGGTTCAAACCTGCCAGCCTCTGTTTGTGGCTGGCACCATAAACATTGTGCTATGGGCACTAAGCCGACACTGAACTTTCCTGTGTTGCAACAAAACTCACAAATAACCGACAATACAAGGAACAGATGCCACTCCAAATGGCACCTCAGTGACCCAAATGCCCTACCAGGCTAGAAGGTAAACACTTCCCATATGGGGCCTAGTCCTCTGTTCTCTGGGAACAGCAAATGAGTTCCGAATTCAAACCAGGTCCCCTCGTTCCACTCAACCTCCTAGCTTCCACCCAAAAGATGCCTCAAAACAGACCAACTGAAGGTCTGAAATCCTTCTTCATGGGTGGAATCAGGATCTCCCCCCAGGCCAGAAAACTTACCCAACAAAGCCCGGCATCCCAATACTTTCCAAATTCATTTCCCTTTCATCAACTTAGTTTAAGTCATAGGCAGTTCTGCCTACTTTGAGGGAGAGAGATGGCAGTTCTCCCTCAAAGCTAAATGGGCTCCCGCAGCTGTTGGGGCCATCTCTTGCTCTCTCCCCTAAAAAAGAAGTTGTTCCTACCCATGAAGACCCACATTGATGAAGGCCTGCTCCCTGCCTCTTCCAGCAGTTGTGGGGTGCTATTCCTCCCAGGTGTCGATGGACCCGCCCAGGGATACCAAAATTTGTTACTGAAAGTTCCACACTTGTTCCTGAGGCCTCATCAGAAAAACAGGGACATGAGGTTTGAGGAGACGGAAAGAGAAATTTATTACTTTGACAGCCAAGGAGGAAAATGGCCTCAAAATCCAAATTCCCAATCCTAATCCTTTGGGAGATTAAGGTGGGAGGATCATTTGAGGTCAGGAGTTAGACACCAGCTTGATTAATGCAAGATTCTATCTCTACAAAAAGTTTTAAAATTATTATTTCTTTGTGAGACAGAGTCTCACTTTCTTACCCTCAGAAAAGTGCTGTGGCATCATAGTTCCCAAGCAACCTAAAACTCTAAGGCTCAAGAAATTCTCTTGCCTCAGCCTCCTGAGAAGCTGGGACTACAGGCACCTGCCACAACTCCAGCTATTTTTTCTTTTCTTTTTTTTTTTTTGTGATTTTTGCTGGGGCCGGGCTTGAACCTGCCACCTCTGGCATATGGGGCCAGTGCCCCACTCCTTGAGCCACAGGCGCCACCCAATTCCCAGCTATTTTTTAGAGACTGGGTCTTTCTTTGGCTCAGGCTGGTCTCAAATCCGTGAGCTCAGGCAATCCACCCACTTTGGCCTCCCAAGTGCTAGGATTACAGGTGTGAGCCACCCTGCCCAGCAAAAATTTTTAAATTATTAATAGCTGGGCATGGTGGTGGCACCTGTAGTCCCAGCTACTCAGGATCTCTTGAGCTCAGGAGCTATGATGATACTGTGGCACGCTAGTCTGGGCAACGGAGTCAGACTTCATCTCAAAAACAAAACAAAACAAATAAATAAAGGGCCTTGAAAGTAGAAAATAGGTATGATAGTAGGTATTCGTTTGGGGTGGTGGATATGTGTATGAATATTTCAGCACTCTTACAACACTTTTAGCACCTAAGAAAAAAGAAATGGAATTAAGTTTTAGGTTTTTTTTTTTTTTTTTAGACAGTCTCACTTTGTCATCCTTGGTAGAGTGCTGTGGCGTCACAGCTCACAGCAGTGTCAAACTCTTGAACACCAACAATTCTCTTGCCTGAGCCTCCCAAGAAGCTGGGACTACAGGCGCCTGCCACAACAATGGCTATTTTTAGAGATGAGGTCTTCCTCTGGCTTAGGCTGGTCTTGAACTCCTGAGCTCAAACAATCTACCTGCCTCGGCCTCCCACAGTGCTGGGATTACAGGCGTCAGCCACCACGCCTGGCCCAGAATTAAATTTTTTGAATGAATTCTTTCTTATTTTTTTTTTTTTTGAGACGGAGCCTCAAACTATCCCCCTGGGTAGAGTGCCATGGCATCACAGCTCATAGCAACCTCCAACTCCTGGGCTCAAGCGAGTCTCCTGCCTCCGCCTCCCAAGCAGCTGGGACCACAGGCGCCCGCCACAATGCCCGGCCATTTTTTGGTTGC
>CAUYQV010141872.1:0-17351 GCA_963574575.1 Galagoides demidoff
TGGATATATTGACTAGTTTGATTTAATTATTCCACATTGTATTCATAGATTATAACATCACTGTGTACTCCATAAGTTTATACAAGTATAAATTGTTGGTTTACAATAAAAATAAAATTGTTGCATCTTTTTGTAAAAAAACAAACAAACAAACAAACTCCTGCCTTGACAGGTGAAATAAGGGAGGTTGGAATACTATTATACTGTGAAATGTCAGTGAATTAGTCTTTCTGGGCTTCTCAAAGTCTTTAATATGCTTGGCTCAGTGCCTGAAGCTCGGTGGCTAGGGTGCCAGCCACATTCACCAGAACTGGTGGGTTTGAATCCAGCCCAGGACTGCCAAGCAACAATGACAACTACAACCAAACAAAAGCCAGGCTACTTGGGAGGCTGAGGCAAAAGAATGGCTTAAGCCTAAGAGTTTGAGGTTGCTGTGAGCTGTGACGCCACAGCACTCTACTGAGGGAGACATAGTGAGACTCTGTCTCAAAAAAAATAATCTTTAAAAGTCTTTAATATGCTAAAATAATTATGAATTTCCACAAAGGATGCTATGCTATTGTCTTAGTTTGAGAACTTTCAGAAGTAGACCCATAGAAGAGAATTTAAAGACTCCCAACATTCTGGGGTGGTGCCAAAATATTGGTAGGGAATGGAAAAATGAGAACAGGAAAAAAGGCAAGTCAATTGAGGATGTGTTATCAAGGCAGTAGCCACTGAGGGCAACTGGCATATAATTCCTCAGGGAATTCTGGCATATGGGTTACAATCTACACCTTACATCTACCCCACCTGAGGGGCAGAAAAGTTCTGTATCTATATACCAACGGTTGTCAGTCACTGAAGAGGTTTACTTTATGAAGAGTGTGAACTCCAGGTACTTCCAGCACTGGCAGTGAGCAGTCAGCTCCAGCATGGAAGTGGGAAGTCCTAGGGAACCCATGCTGAACCCCAAGAGTAGCTTCTACAAGCATATAGTGTTCTCCAAACTCTGATGGCAGAATGTTTTTTATGGAGCACTAAACAACTTCCATTAGAACTTTAGCATTTTGGAAACACTGCAATCATATGGCACTCTAATGAATCCTATAATATAAACAGTGCTTTCATATGCTTTATGTAACTTCAGTCTCAGAAACTCCAATGTATAGATGAGAAAAATCAAGGTCTGGATAGGTTTATGATTACTGGTAGGCCCCAAAAGCAAACAAGCTTCTGGTCTCAAGACTCAAATTCTTAAGTACATAAAATGGCTTCTTTTAGAAAATGCATTATCAAGTAACACATAAAAGTTTAAAATCTAGAGTAATGTTTGTCTTATCTATGAAATCCTTCATAAAGAACTTTCGTTCTGTTAAATGACCCCACTGTCTCACACAGTTCTATGAAAACTAATAGATTTCAATTTTTTTTTCAGACAACGTTGACTTCCATGGTTACTATAGAGACAGTGGTGCTTGCTGTCACTTTTATGTACTATTCTGTCTATAGTATTACTGATACGTACCTGAGATAGCCTTATAAATTTAATCTTTTATGTGCCTTCTATATTTTATAGTATAGGATCATAATTTATAATGATATGATGTATTGTTACAAAAATTGTCAGCTAGCAAAGTCTAAATATATTTTAAAGATTTGTAGTTATTATCTATACTGCAGAAAAACAAAAAGTCCTGAAAAGCACATAGATCTATGATTTAGGTTTTTTAAAACTGATAATTATCAAGTTTATGTCCAGCTCTGCTGTAAGTAATTCATAGGTATTAACTTGTTAGTCCTCAGACCAACTCTCTGGGGTATGTTATTACCCACCCTATTAGACAACAAAGAAAATAAAATACCTAGGAATATACTTAACAAAAGAGGTGAAAAAACCTCTCTTGGGAGAATTATGAAACATTGAGGAAAGAAATTACAGAGGTTGTAAACAGATGGAAAAATAGACCATTCTTATGGATCAGCAGAATCAACATTGATAAATGGCTCTACCACCCAAAGGGATTTATAGATTCAATGCAATTTCCATTAAAATATCAATGCCATTTTTTGCAGATCTAGAACAAGTAGTTCTACTCTTCATACAGAACCAGAAAAGACCCCAAATAGTCAAGGCAACCTTACATAATAAGAACAAAGTAAGAGACATCACTTTACCAGACTTCAAGGAATACTGCAAGTAACCAAAACAGGATGGTTCTGGCACAAAAACAGAGACCTACAGGTTGGAACAGAGAATGCAGAGGTGAAACATCATCCTCATGTTTTCATCTGATTTTTAAAAAATAGATAAAAACATACACTGGGGGAAAGAATCCCTGTTCAATAAGTGGTACTGGGAAAACTGGATAGCCAAATGTAAAAGACTAAAACAGGATCCACTTTCAAAAATTAACTCATGATGAATAAAACCCTTAAACCTAATGCAAGAAACTATAAGAATCCTAGAAGGAAATGTTAAAGAAACTCTTGTAGATACTGGCCTAGGCAAAGAATTCATGAAGAAGACCCCAAAAGCAATCTCAGCAACAACCAAAATAAATAAATGGGGCTTGATCAAATTAAAAACTCTGCACAGCCAAGGATACAACCAAAAGAGTGAATAGCCCACAGAATGGGAAAAAATATCCACATGCCAAGCACCTGATGAAGGACTGATAACCAGAATCTACAGAGAACTCAAGCAAATCAGCAACAACCAAACAACCCCATTAAAAAGTGGGCAAAGACATGAACGGAAAATTTTCAAATGAAGATAAACTAATGGCCAATAAACACATGAAAAAATGTTCAACCTTTTTTGGGATCATTAGGGAAATGTAAATCAAACCCACAATGAGATATCAGTAATTCTGAGAATGGCTCAGATTAAAAAGTCCCAAAACAGCAGATGCTGGCGTGGAGGTGGAAAGAAAAGAACTCCTATATACTGTTGGCGGAACTGCAAACTAGTGCAAACTCTGTGCAAAATTGGATGGCAAGATGTCAAAGAACTGAAAGTAGAACCACCATTTGATCCAGCAATACACTGCTGGGTTTATAACACAGGAAAAAAGGTCATTTTATAAAACGTATACCTGCCCCTGAATGTTTATGGCAGCGCAATTCACAATTGCAAAGATGTGGAAACAACCCAAATGCCCACCAATACATGAATGGATTAATAAAATGTGGTATATGCATACTATGAAGTATTAGTCAACCATAAAAAGAAAAAAATGGCAATCTAGTATCTTATGGGACAATCTGGAGGGAACCAGAAACCATTCTTCTAAGTGCAACATCACAGGAATGGAGAAACAAACACATGTACTCAATACCAAATTGGAACTAATTGATCAATGCTTAAGTGCACATAAGGAAGTAAATGTCAATGAAAATCAATCCAGGGAGGAAAGGGGTAATTAAATTCACACCTACCGGGCACAGTGCTTGCTATCTAGGTGAAGGGCACACTTACATGCACAACTTTGACTCAATCGATACAAAACAACAACGTTATGTAAACAAAATGTGTACCCCTAATATTCTGCAATTTGAAAAAAAGTTAAGACAGTACAGCTAAACTAAAGCAATAGACATTATTCTGAACAGAGGTATATCTTTATTTAAAAAAAAAAATTCATCCGAAAAAGTTTTATGTTGATTTGAGATACGTGAAACCACATATTATATGGTGATATAACTGGGTTTTTTTTAATTATTCTCACACTGACTCAACCTTATTTTTTGTTTTTTATTGTTGGGGATTCATTGAGGGTACAAAGAACCAGGTTGCACTGATCGCATTTGTTAAGTCAAGTCCCTCTTATATTTGTGTTCCATCCCCAACTGCCTCAATGTTCTGATGGGCTTTCCCTCCTTTCTGAGGGATTGAGCAAGTAGCTAATAAACCTGAAATCTAAAAGTGCAGTAGAAACCTTTGTAAACCAAAGCATCCTTTAAGAGTAATTATAACATCTTTATTTGGGTAAAGCAAGGAATAAGCAGAAAATAAGGAACCTTGGTGAGAATTCTCCGGCCTTACAACATTGTATGTGAGAGAAAGGAGGCTGCTAATGGGAAAATTCATCTTTCAGGAATATGGGGAGGGGGGAGAAATACTCTAGACATTAATGCATGAAAGGCCCATAAGACTTCTCAATTACTGCTGTATATTAGCATGGAGTTAAATACGGACACTGTAATAGAAAGGTCAATAAAGGGAAACAATGTAGATTCTAAGATGATGAGGTCAGCACCTGTGCAGTGCCATCACACCAACAAATTCCTTCGGCATTAGCATCAGTGATTGCACTGCCGTCCTAGCAACCAGCTTCATCTCATCCCTCAACTGCTCCTGGGTCTACTGAGTTAGTCACCAAAATCATCGAAAGCCAGGGAGAGACAGGTAGGGTGTTGTATACTTCTAAGAGGTGAGGATGAAAGAGGCAGTTCAATGTTCAATCAGTGTGGCTGATTTGCAGTCTGCTTCTCCAAAAAGAAAAAGAAACAAAGAATAAAATTGTCATCTAAATATTCACATAATATAAAATTACAAACGTGAACAGGCTTTTAATTGTGTGTGTGCTTAATGAGAGGTTTCAAGCTTCAAAAATATTCTGTATATGTACACTTAAATATCTGTCTTCTTCTTATCGGGTTTCTTTTAATTCTGAGAACAGTTCAAATCCTCAAACCAACTTCAAGAGGAACTGAGTCATTCTCTGGTAGAAGTTTTTGTTTTGTTTTGTTTTGTTTTGTTTTCAGTTTTTAGCTGGGGCCAGATTTGAACTGGCTACCTCCAGTATATGGGGCCGGCGCCCCACTCCTTTGAGCCACAGGTGCTGCCCTGGGAGAAGTTTTAAATGCCCTACCAATTGCTCATTCAAAGGAAGGCAATGTGTACTCACAAATATGAATGTAAATGTTTAAAGCCACATCTCTGAGAAGCTATATGTTAGCAGACACAATAGTTTAAAAGATACTATAGAGTTTTAATTTTAACTAAGCTAAAGTCAAATTGACCAGATACTGAGACAGAAAATGTTATCCTAAGGGTAAGACATGTATACATATTATGACATTGAAAGTAATGACCCCAAAAGCTATGGAGTCAATGACTCCTCAACTAAATGGTTGAGGTCTCTTAGTCATGGAAGAAAATTAGACAGTCACTCCTATCTTATGATATTGGCATACAGGCCTTATAACACATGCTCATAATATATATGAATACTTCTAAGATCTTGGCACTTGAACTTGAAGAGCTTCCACTACATCTGCAGGGATAAAGACAACTTACATCTTACTTCGATGGAAATCCTACATCCTTACAGCACCGCCTGTGAAGGTAAGGAGATTGCTAGTGGAGGATTTGGGGAAAATTTATCATTCAATAGTGCAGACAAAAACAGTAAATAAATTACTCCAGATATGAATGCACAATGCCCATGATTCCCAGACCTCTCAATTAAAACTCAAATTTTGGAAATTATTTAGTACCAAAAAGAGGAGACAGCACAGCCCGTTAAGCATGATTACCTATAACTAAGTCAAAGAAAAATGAGTTATTCAAAATGACCGAACAGCAAGAATTGGTGGGAATAGGCAGGGAAGGGAAAAATGAGCTTGGCACGTAAAAATGGGGAGAGGATACAGAATGGTTTCTTATGATGGGAAGGGAGAGCTAATATTGGGGAATCAGGGGAATGTGTTTGAATAGGTGGTGCAGAATTAATCCAAAATCATAAAGGTTAACATTTCTGCTATTCCAACATTTAGGAAATCTTCTTGTATTTGTATTTTGAATCACCAATTATGTAAAGAAGTTTAAAGATTTATTTTCATTTTATGTCTGATGTCTTCCTTCTGTTTTAGTTCTTTCGGTGAGAAGTTCTGAGTGGTAAAACTTAATAGCCTTATTTAGGGATATTACCACTTTTGTCTTAGGAGTATGAATTTGTTCTTTTGGGTGGTGGTATTTTAGATTTGTTTTAGGGAGATTCAAGGTAAAAAAATTTTTTCTCTTTTTTTGACTGGTACTTTATTAAATATAGTTTGTAGAACTTTCTATTTTCTAGTCCAGCATATAATGAGCTTAGAATTTATGACTTCCATTCACATAACAAGAAAAGAACCCCCAAATTATCAACTTTTCCTAGATCCATCAGAGAGCTGAGGTCACAAAGAAAATCATTGCCCCCCAAATAAAGCAGCAGATAGGAAGATACAGAAAAGCACAACTCACCAGAGTAGAAATCTTTGCAGAAACTAGTACCAGTTTAGGAAAACATAAACTGTTGTTAACAAATTGCCAAAAGCTCACTGTGGATAAGTTTGAGAGTTAAACTCAGAGGTAGGGAGGACAGTTTTAAGCAGGGGGAGAGGCGGAATCCACATTTCCGTGAGATTTATCTTCAGGAGCCCTAGCAGGTTCTCACAGTGAAGACTATAGAAAAATCCCCTTGTGCAGGAGGAGGGGAAATGTAGCCAAATGCCCAGTGTTCTGTGTTCTTCTTCCTTTTTTGAGACAGTTTCACTCTATTGCCCTGGGTAGAGTGCCCTGGTGTCATAGCTACAGCAATCTCAAACTCTTGGGCCTCAATCGATCTTGCCTGAACCTCCTGAATAGCTGGAACTACAAGCATGCACCAACCTGCCTGGCTAGTTTTCCTATTTTTAGTAGAGACAGGGTCTTGTCTTTCTCAGGCTGGTCTCGAACTCCTGAACTCAAGCAGTCCTGCAGAGTTGCTGGGATTATAGGTGTGAGCCATTGCACCCAGCCTCTGGTCTTCTTAATAAGGCCTGCCCTCAAGAGAAACTATTTTACCAGAGAAATAAAGCTATTATGACAAACCTAGATGAAGGGAAACACCCCATCCCAGCCCCTTCTAAACCTCTTATCCTACCTAAAGAGAAAAAAGATAAAACAAAACTAAGAAGAATTTATGAGGATCACAGTTCGTGGACACAAGTTCCCTAAAAGACTGAGTCCTATTCACAGGACTATTGAACAATTCCCCTCCTCCCACCTAACACCATATGAGCAGGATTCCTGGTAATTGTAGGGGAATTAAAATAACTGTCTACCTCCAATATGATCTAAGAAGAAGTCTCGAGGGGAAAGCAAACAATTAAAAAGAGAGAAAGCAAGTGAGAGCAAGAGTGAGACAGAGAGAAGGCAAAAGCAAGTTTAGCAGGTGAACTTTTAGCCTCAGACACCTACGGCTACAGCAAACAGTAAACACAACTTAACCTCTGAAGGCCTATTTATCCCAGTTACTGGAACTTACTAGATCATGCTTTCAACAAAAATTCCCCAGGTGTGCTAAAGGACAGAAGATGGAGGCATCAGAACCTGACTCAGACATGGCAGAGATGTTGAAATTATCAGAGCAGACAGGAGATTTAAAACAACTATTATCCACTGACATTTGACCGTATCACTGCATTGTTTTACGTCCTTTATTGCAGTTGTTATATATGCTTTATATAGACTTTGTTGTTTCTTTTGTAGGTAATCTGTTTGTTCTCTATGGTGGCTATTACATTTTTTTTTGTTTTTGGTATGCTATAATTTTTCTATGATATTTCCTGGTATGAGTTAATTTATATTTCCAGAACTTTGCTATTAAATAGGAAATGTCCGATTTCAAATCAAAGGGGCCTCCCGAGTAGCTGAGACTACAGGGGCCTGCCACAACACCCAGATAATTTTTATATTTTTAGCAGAGATGGGGTCTTGTACTTGGGCTCGAGCTCCCAAGTTCAAGTGATCCAGCTGCCTAAGCCTCCCAGAGTGCAAGGATTACCATCACGCCCGGCCTTCCAATGCTTTGTTGATATTTTGAGCTGTCTGTGGTGCGCTGGTTCCATGACAGAACTCACATTTGAAAATGACATGAATTTTTGATTTATCCATGGTTTCACAAAAATTGCTCTCCAAAAAACATTTGAAAGATAATCACAAGCCAAAGTGTACATTTGAAAGAATCAAAATGTACCTCCACAATAAAAATAAAACAAGAAACATCAAAGTGAAATGTCAGAGACATCAACTGTCAAATTTAGTATTTAATGAAATTGGACATTTCATAATTAAAAACCTAATATTTCTTAAAATGATGTTGGTATATTATAATGGAATACTCTTTGAAAATTAGATTCCCTTTTTCTAAATTTCATTTTAAAGTTAAGTTAAAACATCGTCTTCTACCCTAAATGTTTAAGAACCTCTCTTTTGCATTTTCCACATAATTCTCATCTGAAATGCCATCTACCTAAATTTCCTCAAATTGGTCTTCTGTTTTCTCTTTAGTTTTGTCTGACCTGCTGTTTAATCTATCCACCAGTTTTATTTTATTACTATTTTCTTATTCTGAAAATATTTTCCCTTTTTTGCAAATGTACTACTTTTA
Organism: Galagoides demidoff; assembly: GCA_963574575.1. Taxonomy (NCBI): domain Eukaryota; kingdom Metazoa; phylum Chordata; class Mammalia; order Primates; family Galagidae; genus Galagoides; species Galagoides demidoff. Next base: position 8,400 of record CAUYQV010141872.1, read on the forward strand.
TTATAAGTGTCTTATTCTTATATTTGGCTCTCTAATGATTTATAATACTTTGATTTTATAGTCACTAATTTAGAGTGATAATCTCTAGCACTCTAAAGAATGAAGTCTGATATGTATGTGCTGTATGTGCCAATCCTTAATCATAATTATCACCTCATTTTTTTTGGGACAGAGTTTCACTCTATCTCCTTGGGTAGAGTGCCATGGCATCATAACTCACAGCACACAAATTCCCAGGCCTGAGCAATCCTCTTGCCTCAGCCTCCTGGGTAACTGGGACTACAGGCATGCACCACTACACCCACGAAGTTTTTCTATTCTTTGTGGAGATGAGGTCTTATTCTTGCACAGTCTGGTCTTGAACTCTTGGGCTCAAGTAATCCACTTGACTTGGCCTCCCAGAGTGCCATGATTACATATGAACCACTGCACCTAGCCTTCAATCACCTCATGTTTTTGTAATTTTTTTTTAGGTCATCATCAGCCTGAGTTTTTCTGTGTGAATTCTATATTTAGCCTGGTTTAGAAGATACTCCTCCAAGATCACTCTATGTTGTTCTATGTCAGGTGTTCTGGGGCCACTACTAGTTCAGAACCAATTTTTTGTTCTCTTTCAACTGGGGTTCCCTTACCGTGCTGGCAGCATAAAATCGGACTCAAAGTTTTAAAACATAAATTCTAGGCAAAGAGTTTCTTTGTTGTTTCTCTGTGTCATTACACGGAATTTTAAAACTTCATCTTCCTCCAACCCAGGCCTCTTGTGGCGTTAGTAAACTTACTATAGACTTAATGCTATGATGATTTCCCTTTCTAACTAAATGTTTTAAATAAATTATTCTATTTTTCCTATGGTGTTGAAGAGTTTACAGTAGCAGAATTATTATACTGGATTAGACCATATCTTTCTAGAACTCAAGTACTGAAGTATCTTTTCATTCAAATCTCAAAATGAACCTTAATTCTCTGCCAGAAACAAAGGACAGCAAACTTTGGAAAGCTCTGTGGCTATGTTGTTCTATTGCCATGTATAACACAGATACTGAAACAGTAAGGATACAGATTCCGCACTGCCTTTCCTTTATAGAGTTTATCTGGATCAAGGATGGTGGTGAGGGCAGAGGAAAACATTTTACTCTATTCTAAGAACCCAAACCCAAGGACCGAGACCAAACCACTCATACCGTGGTTTACCCACAGGTACACAAGATACAAATCAGCAGATAGATCAGGGTACCAGATGAATTATTCAAAGTGGTAGTGGTGCTCCATGGGCTCCTAGGAATCTCAAATACGAATGTTTCTCCAAGACTTGGTTTCCTCATCACTAATATGGAAATAATAATCGCACCTGCCTTTTTAAGAGTTATGGTCAGGGATGATATGAAAAATACTAGGTAACCAGTAGAACACAGGCACCGGCCAATCAGAACTAGAGGTAAGAAAAACAGTCTGAATGACACTGTGGCTTATTGGTGAACAGCCTACTTGAGTATATGTACAAGTAAAGCCTGCCCATTGTGTCTGACATGGAGCAAGAACTCAATAAATGGGAGCAATTATTATTAGTACATTTTGAAAGTAGAAATTAGATTTAGAGTCACAGAGGCAAGAATTTGGACCTAAAATTAGATAAAACCAAATAAAAGCAAGTTAGATACAAACAAGCAAGGATGGATGAAGGCCTCCAAACTTGTGACTAATGTTCTCAGTTCATTTTTATTAACTTGTAGGTGGATGGAGCAAAGAAGTTACATTGGCCCAGAGAACAAAAATCAGATCAGCAATGCCCAGGAAGGGTAACTGACTCACCCAACACAGTAATTCAAGGACACAATCAAAGAACTTGGATTCTACCACACCAAAGTATCTCCTTAACATAATAATTCTTTATGCTGATATGGATTTTTGACAACTTCCAAAACATAATGGCATGCATGATATCATTTTCATTGATAATCAATGAATAATCAAACGAATGCACTACCCTTCAGAGAAAAAAAGTCAGCAACACAGCTGGATCTCAAGTCTACTTTAGGGTGATCCAAATATAAAGTAGATGTTGTTTTAATGCTGTAGTTCAAGAACTGGGCAATTTCAATATATACCAATGCAAATATGTTAGATGCAGTGCAGATGGTTGCCATAGTAATCTCCAGATGAAGGATGGATGGATAGATTAAATTTTCTTTTGAGCTTCTGAAAACAAAAATACTACACCAAGTAAAAATATTACATAAAATCATATCTCACCAAGGAATCTTTTCTAGTAATGGTCAGGACACACATATATAGCCATGGATCTATGAATTAAAACTTTGACTTGGCTTTCTGCTTTTATTAAGTGAAAAATGTAAATCAGAAAACATAGTGGTTCAAAGCCACTGGCTTCACCCACCACAGTGGTGGGTCCTTTGCACGTTGCTTGACCTCACTGTGCCTCTATTACATTTATATAAAGCAGGTATGTGATAGAACAGACTCTGTAGGGTGACTGTGAGAACTGAGTAAGTCAGGGCATGTAAAGGTCTTATAAAAGTGCCTGGCACATTGAACACTCTCAATAAATGCTAGTTCTATCATTGTATTTCTGCTCTTATCACAGCTCCATGTGACTTTTAAAGAGTTTTTTTTTTTTTTTCATTTAATTTTATTTTGATGTGGGGCTCTATTAAGGACTTTTCAGATTGGGTGCTACCATGTCTAGTTGGCAATGTGCTCATCAACAAGCAGAAAAATATGACCCATGCTAACTTACAGAAAAAATAGAGAGTTATTTTTTCTAAGATAAGAAAATATCCAGAAAGGGGGGCTGCTGGCACTGATTCATGGTTCACTAAGGTCAAGGTCTGTGTCCAGGCATAACTCAACCTGTACTTGGAGCTGCTTTAGCTTCAGATGTTTGAAGCAGGAAGAAGATAGAAAGAGAAGAATAGGCTCATAGGCATCTACCCTTTTACCTTTTTTTTTTTTTTAAAGATAAAGTCTCACTCTGCTGCCCCAGACCAGAGTGCCTAAGTGCTGTGGTGTCATCATAAGTGATAGCCACCTCACACTTTTGGGCTAAAGTGATCCTCTTTTCTCAGCCTCTCAAGTAGATGGGACTACAGGAGCCTGCCACAATGCCCGGATAGTTTTGTTTTCTTTTGTTTTGTTTCTATCTCTAGTAGAGACAGAGTCTTATTCTTGCTTAGGCTGATATCAACCTCTTGACCTCAAGCAATCCACCTGCCTCAGCCTCCCAAAGTGCTAGGATTAAAGGTGTGAGCCACCATGCCCAGCTTGCCCTTTTTCTTAGGAAAACAAAAACATTCCCAGAAATCCCCAACTACCCTCCACTTGTGTCTCATTGGCCAGAACTCGCATATGGTCACCCCTGGCTACGACAAAGGCTGAGGAATCTAATGTTTAGCCAGGCATCTTGCCATCCTGTTCAAAATTGGGATTCTGTTGGCAAGGAAGGAGGAGGAATGGATAGCATCTGCCACAGGTGCATGGGGGATCATATAGCATTCGATAAAAGGGATTCATTAGGTAACACTCACTTGAACACTTTGAGAATAAAATGAGCTGTGTAAAGTCTAAGTAGTTTTAGCTGCCAATTGAAGCACATCCTTTGCCTTCTCCTCCTGTCTGAATTTATTCCCTCTGTACTTGGCACTCTCAATTTTCCTATAATCAACATTTAGGAATTACAGTACGTGGGTGACTATAGCCACATTGTCATGAAAGACAATCACTGCTAGGTTGCTGTGGTGCCTCTGCAGGTGTGCACAAAGGTATCAGGAAGGAAAACCTAAAATGCTTACTTACATTCTCTCCTTGCTTCAGCCCCAGAATCTGCACACCTACGCCATCTCTGCAATGCACATAATCAAAAGAGTGCAGGTGCTCAGCCTGATTGAATGGAACCTGCCTCCCTATCGACTACAGCACTTCTCATTCGGGGAGTCATACAGTGCATGTGATGGAAGGGACTTCTCCCTAATTATGGAGATTTGTTGTTGGCGTTAGAGGTTATTTTTCGTATTATTTACTTTATTCCGTCTGGCGGCAATATTTCTGTCTGCCAGTGACAATGACTTTGCTCTTGACTGGCGCAGATCAGCAGCTTGTGATAGCTCTGCAAAACTGGTGTGCGGCACATGTCACTGGCAGGCATATTGATGTTGCTAAGGAGAAGTGCCTGTGATGTAACACGATTAGATGGTGCTAAGATAAAGGGCCATCTCAAAGCCCATGAATAACCAACAAGCAACGGGGTGACAACTATCAATTATTTATTGCCCTCGTCCAGTATATTATGAACAGCTCTAGGAAAGCATACAGTCTTCCTTTCCTGTTCTCTCTCCTTCATATCAATACTCAGCTCCTCAGCTTATGGGAGGTTCTATCCTAAGGGAGACATTTTGTTTTCAGCTATCATTAGATAATCTAGAGAAAAAAGTGAAATGACCTCAAGGGAGACAAGTTCCACTCTTTTGGCTACCAGAAAAGAGACATCCCCCTCCGCTCTCCATGGGTGACTCCTCTTATCACCTTCACATGTAGAGCATCCTCTTTCTTCTTGGTCGCTCCAGTCAGGAGGATTGCTGATTTAATAATAGTTCAGACTTTGAGGGGGAAAGTGGTGTTCTTTTTTTTTTTTTTTTTTTTTTTGAGACAGCCTCAAGCTATCCCCCTGGGTAGAGTGCCATGGCATCACAGCTCATAGCAACCTCCAACTCCCGGGCTCAAGCGAGTCTCCTGCTTCCGCCTCCCAAGTAGCTGGGACCATAGGTGCCCCCCACAACGCCTGGCCATTTTTTGATTGCAGCCATCATTGTTGTTTAGCGGGCCCAGGCTGGGGATTCGAACCCACCACCTTAGGTGTACGTGGCTGGCACCTTAGCTGATTGAGCCACAGGCACCAAGCTGGAAAGTGGTGTTCTATGATCAAATCTCAGACATGAACCTGCCATCAGGCTCTCATTTTCTAAGGAGGTGCTTGCAGGCTTTTATACTGATTTTGCTGCTGAGTCAGGAAGAGACTCCATATCTTAGTTTATATTAAACACAGAGAAGTTAGAAACAGGTTCTAGTTAGGTTGCTTTCAGCTGCAAAGAATAGGCCATCTGTCTCAAGATTATTTTAAACAATAAGCAAAATTATCTCACAATACAGATACTCAGACATGTTATCAAGTCTGCAAGGTCTCTTCACCTCCCTGCACCACCAACCATCATGTTGATTCTCCTTAGGGTTTTAAGACCAAATAAAGCTTTATTCTTTTTTATATATGTCCAACAAATAAATGAGGACCTCTTCTCAATCAAGGAGAAAAAAAAAAAGACTGGCCTTCAGGGTGACTGAGCTCGCTGGGGTCCTGCGTTCATCAGTAATAGTATATGCAATGATTAAACTGAACACTCAGTAGCAGTTATGAAAGCTGAATCCAAGTTGGAAGAACAAACTTAAAAGGCACAATTCAAAATTTGAAAATGTGGTGTTCCCGGACTCCTAGCTCAAATTCTATACAACATGTGTCTATAAAGATAATGTTAATAATATAATGATGACATATAAAAGCAACAAAGCATTTCATATATTCATTTTCACTATAACTGACCCTTATACATGTTCTAGTCTACTTTATTTATAAAAAGAATAATATTAATGACAACAGCAACATAGTGCACTACCATGTGCCAAGTTATAGCTAACAGCCTATTTCACATGAATTATTTCCTATTGATACCTATATCAACCATATTAGATGGATTTTTTTTCACCCTTCTGTTACAGATAAACATACTCAAGTCAGAGAGAGTTAGTAATTTCTTTACCAAAGAAGATACAGACATGAGGTTCACAGATGAAATTAAAACCTTATTCACTTGACTTCAAAACCCAAGGCTTTAACAATTTTTGTTTGCCTCCTGATTTCAGCCATTTTTTAAAAAATCTGCTGTGGGTCCAAACCATGCTCAGTTTGCTGATATTATAAAGGGTATGCCGTTTCTAACTTCTCTTGCTTCAAGATGTAATTGACACATGGAAATAATTTTTTTGATAGAATTTTTTTTTTAATTTCAGAGTATCACACAGGTAAACACATTATGATTACATCATTTGCATTTGCACATTTTAAGTGAAAGTTACATATGCCCTTCACCCAAAATATGTGCCTTGCACCAGTTAGAAGTAAATTTACCCTACCCTGCTCCCCCAATATCCCCTTCTTGATTCCGTTGAGCTTTACTTCCGTATGTGCACGTATTTATCAACTAGTTCCTATTTACTACTGAGTACATGTGGTGTTTGTTTTTCCATTCTTTTAACACTTCACTTAGAAGAATGATCTGCGGTTTCATTCAGGTTGTTACAAAAGATACTAGATTACCATTTTTTATGGCTGACTAGTACCCCAAGGTGTATATATATGGCACCATGTATTGATGGGCACTTGGGCTGTTTCCCCATCTTTGCAATTGTGAATTGTGCTGCCGTAAACATTTGAGTGCAAGAGTCTTTTTGATAAAACATCTTTTTTTCCTTTGGGTAAATGTTCAGTCTCACCAAATTTGTCTTTAAGTCACAGTATCAATTCCCTGGCAGCATCTAAAATATGGGATGAACAAAGAAGTCCACAAATACTCCACACTCACAGCGTTAGTTCCTGCACGTGTTCTGTCCCACTAATAGTTTTACTTTAGTATATCCTTATTTTTGTATTTTTAAACATTTTTTATAGGGTAAATGTATATTAAACTTTAAACTCAATAAATAAAAATATATACATATATATAAATACTAGCATTCAATATATTTAATATACATCTACTAAAATTCATTGCAAACTAAATAATAACAGTAAAAGCAAACAGGGTGCACCTGTTACGCTTCTAAGTATTTCACAGAGGCTACATCCATTTCATCCTAATGACAACACTGACATCAAATCAAAGAAAACTCCTTTCTAAACTTTAAAGATGCTAACCATTAAATTTTAAATATTAATAAAATAGCCATAGTTTGCAGGTCACATTTAAAGTAGGTGTTTTCTCACTGCACTTGAATTCCTTAAATTTATACAAATAAAAAAGTGTTAGGAGAAAAAAAAAATTTAAGTATGTGTTCTCTATAGTTTCTATTTATATTGACCCTTAAGTATTACATAGTACCTTGGCCTGGTATAGAATACTAACCTATATATGCACAGTGGTGACAAAATTACCATTGCCCAAGACCCAGAGCCTGATAGAAATTAGGCTGAGTCAAAGACACTTGAAGTAACATTCAATAGAAAATTCTAACACAACATAAAAGATGATGCATTACAAAATCAGGATTCTTTTTTTCATAGACTCCTATCAGATGCATATTTGTGATGATGGTGGTAAGCATGAAAAAGAACTGGGGAAATGTCTGTGGCCTGGTAAGTTTATGTTATTACTATATTGATTCTATATATTCTATCTATTTATCTGTCCATGCATATCTATTATAGCAAGCTGTTCTATATACCATACTACATATTATATATTACAAATATTAAATTAGTATATTATACCTCCTATATGTACACGTAAAATAATTTTTCCTATATATGAAATATTTCTAATTGGAACTAAGAACATAGAAAACAATGAAAATCTGGGGATGAAAACACCTGTATGCATATACATGTGTCACCTTTGGTGACAGCTCTCCAGTTTTTTCATATAGAATCTAATAAGATGCCTTGCCAGTACCTACTGGCTTCAATTACTGAGTTTGTGAAAATCAGAAACTCTTCTAATTGGTGGGCAGGGATAGGAATGGGGGAAGGGAGGATTGATTTTCTCATGAATTAATTTACCATGCTAATCCATAAGATTTGACACATATACTCACACAGACACACACAGAAAGGATTAGTTCCTATCTTTTCTCCAAATATACCACAGGCTGTCTTGGTAGTATCTTTTGCAGATTAGAACAGATTTGGCTGCTTCAATCTATAAAGAAATATCCTTTATTCCTAGGGGAAAAAACATTATTTTGGGAATTGGTTGGGAATACTCTCCTCTCCATCCTAGCTTTTTGTTCTCCAAAAAACCCTTCAATTTTAACCTCTGGAACTCAGTTACAGTTTTAAAAAGTACTCCATTAAAATCGTGTTGCTTTATAGTGTAGAGTCAGAAAAAAGACCAAGTACCTAATTCATGGTTAGCAAATCTTTTCTATAAAAGTCCAGAGAGTAAATATTTTAGGCTTTGTGGGCCAGATGGTTTCTGCAGCAATTATTCAACTTTGCCACTGTGGCATAGAAGTGCCATAGACAATGTTGTCTTAGGTTTGTGTTGCTTTAGTAATGTCTGAGGCTAAGTAATTTATAAAGAAAAGAGGTTTATTTGCATCTAGCAAGGGGCTAAGGCGGCCTTACCATGGCAAAAGACAGGAAGGGAGCTGACCCTGCAGAGATCAAGAGGTGACAGGAAGCAAATTTGTCTCAGAACCGACTCACCATCACCCCCAAGGGAGAGCATTAATCTATTTTATTTGTGAGATCCCTCTTCACTATCCAGACCCCTTCCATGACCCCAACTCTTCATGATTCCACCTCCAATGACAAGAGGTCAAATTTCTTTTCTTTTTTTTTATTTTATTGAATGGTAACTATGTACATTAATGCACTTCTGGGGTACAGTGTGGGGTTTTCACATGCAATCCGAAATACTTCCATCTAACTGATCAACACAGCCTTCATGTCATTTTCTCAGTCATAGTTTTAAAACATTCTGATTCTACTCTTAGAGAGTTTCACTTGTACCCCTGTAAGAAATACCTCAAAAATGGTCCCTCCAATCCCCCTCCCTCCACCCATTCTCCCCTCCCTTCTCCCTCCCCTGTCCCCACATTCTTAGGCTATTTGGTTATAGCTTTCATATAAAAGGTATAAACTAGTTGCATAATAAAGATGTGTACATTGGA
>CAUYQV010141873.1:0-13345 GCA_963574575.1 Galagoides demidoff
CTCCGTCTCAAAAAAAAAAAAAAAAAGAGACAGAGTTTCACTTCATCACCCTTGGTAGAGTGCTCTGGTTTCACAGCTTACAGCAACCTCCAACTCTTGGGCTTAGGCTATTCTTTTGCTTCAGCCTCCTGGGTAGCTACAGGACCCCACCAGAATGCCTGGCTATTTTTTTTTGTTGCAGTTTGGCAGGGGCCGGGTTCAAACGCACCACCTTCAGTATATGGGGCTAGTGCCCTACCCACTGAACCACAGGTGCTGCCCAGTTTGCAGCTAATTTTATTGGTGATTCCTGACATAGGTTGATGAAAATATAGCTATATTAGGAAATTAGAGATTAAAATATAGCTATATTGGGAAATTAGAGAGGGTATCTTCAATGTATCTATGTCTAAGGAAAAGGAAAAGGAAAAAAAAATTTTCTGAGGGTAAGGTGGCTAGAGGGTAGTTCTTTGGAGAGATTACTGGGGTTAGATTACCTAAGCATTGTAGGCTATGGGAATAGGTTAGATTTTATCTAAGTGTGCTGGAGTTATCATTGGAGTACTTGATTTACTTCTTAAAGAATCACTTAGGCTACTGAGTGTAAAATAGATGAAGGGAAGGCAAGAACAGAATCAACCAGCAGGGAGGATATGTGCAGTAAGTATGGGTATTGTAGTGAAGAATTACATCAGTGGGATATTTTTAAGGCAGAGCTTAATAGGACATGTTATTGGATTGGGGGTTGGGTATGAGGTATGACTCTTAGTTTGAAATTTGTTCCTAAGCATGTGGATAGATGGTGGCAGATGGTCAGATGAGGTGGGGGTGAGGATATCAAGGGTTCTGTTTTGGATATGCTAAGTATGAGATGCCAATTAGACAACTGGGTAGATAGTTCAGATAGTTATTCTGAAGCTGAAAGAGGAGTCAAGAGTTAAGAGATCAACATATTGGTGTCATCACAAAATAATAGATCAGTGTTGTTCCATAGAAATACAATGCAAATTACATATTATAATTCAAGCATTTTGTCATAGTTACATTAAGAAAAAAAGTATTTTAAGGAAATGAGATCTCTTGCTATGTTGGCTTTGAACTCTTGGGTGCAAGCAATACTCCTGCCTCAGGCTACCAAGTGCTGTAGGACTACAGGTGTGTGCCTCTGCACCTGGTTGAAATTCATTTTAATAATTAACACAGTGCATCTAAAATATAATTATTTTAATAAGCAATCAATATAAATATAGTTATGTATCACTTAACACTGAGGATAGATTCTGAAAAATATATCATTAGGTGATTTTGTGGTGCAAACATCATAGAATGTACTTACACAAACCTAAATGGCATAGTGTATTGCTCTTAGGCTATAAACCTGTACAGCATGTTACTGTACTGAATACTGCAGGTAACTATCATACAATGATAAATATTTGTGTATCCAAACACAGAAAAGGTACAATAAAAATGTGGTAAGGCATCAACATTGTATATGTGGTCCTTTGTTGACTACGGCATTATGACAGCGGAAGACTGTAGTTCATTAATGGGATATTTGACATTCTTTTTTTCCTTTTCTTTGTATTCTTTGGAATCAGATGTATACAGCACGTCTTAATTGAGACATGATAGTGAAACTGGTGGGATTAATGGATGGGAAGTTCTATAGTAGCAAAAGATAGTGGGAATCAAGGTACTAGAATAAGGAAACTACAGATAGAAGTTGGGTGTTTACAGTGTTGAATTTTTTAAAAATAAATCATAGCTGTGTACATTAATGCAATCATGGGGTACAATGTGCTGGTTTTATATACAATTAGAAATATTTTCATCAAACTGGTTAACATAGCCTTCATGGCATTTTCTTAGTTATTGTGTTAAGACGTTTATATTCTACACCTGGTAAATTTCACATGTACCCATGTAAGATGCACTGTAGGTGTGGTCCCACCAATTACCCTCCCTCCACCCATCCTCCCCCTAACAGTGTTGGATTTTTGAAGTCTATATTGGAAATGGTGTAAAGACTTTGGGAGCTTTCCCTGTGGTAAAATAAAAATAGAAGAAAGAAGTAAGGCAGGGGTTTTGGATAGGTTATCCATATAACCTTAATAGGTTGAGATTGCAAAGAATAATGATGGGAGTAGTGGTGGTTAGTAAGATCTTACTGTACTTAGTAAAGGAGGGGAGTGATGAGGATGTTGGTAGATCACAGTAAAAAGGAGGTTACTTCCTTAGAGATCTTTTCCTGTCTCACCAGGTCTGTTTATACCTTGGATACTATGTTAAAACACTTCCATAGACTCATTCCTTTGCAGCGCTCATTACACCTGTTAGACACTTAATTAATTCCAGTCTCCAAGAGTGCAGGACCAAGTTTGTCTTGTTTTTATGTTGCCAGTGTCTGCCCAATGCTCTTTTTTTATTATTTGAGAAAGTCTTACTCTGTGGCCCAGGCTAGAGTTGTGGTGTCAGCCTAGCTCAGAGTAACATCAAACTCCTAGGTTCAAGTGATCCTTTTGCCTCAGCCTACTGAGTAGCTAGGATTACAGGTGCCTCCCACAGCACCCAGCTAATTTTTCTGGTTTTAGTAGAGATGGGGTCTTGTTTTTGCTCAGGTTAATCTGGAACTCCGGAGCTCAAGGGATCCTCCAGCCTTGGCCTCCCAGAGTACTAGGATTACACGTGTGAGCCACTGCGTCCCATAGGCACATAAGCTCTTAAAAGTTTACTTTACAAGATGTCTGGAGGTTTGGTTCTTGTCCTTATTCTGTTATGAATTAGTTGTATCTTAACCAGCCTTTAACTTTATTTTATCTTCTATAAAAGAATGAGTTTGAACTCCAAAGTGACAGTTTTGGTGGTTTTATTAGAATTTGTTTCTGTGACTTCTAGGTTTATTATTCTGATATTTTTCAGTAGAGTTTTTTTCTGAGTTAATTTTTGAGTTTCCCTTAAAAAATACCTTTTTTTTCTAAGCAGTTTTTGGCTGGGGTTGGGTTTGAACCTGCCATCTCCAGCATATGGGGCCAGCACCATACTCCTTTGAGCCACAGGTGCTGCCCAAAAAATACCTTTTTTTTTCCTGCGAGACAGAGTCTCACTTTGTCACCCTTGGTAGAGTACTCTGGCATCACAGCTCATAGCAACCTCAAACTCTTGGGTCTCTTGCCTCAGTTTCCCTACTAGCTGGGATTACAGACACCCGTCATGACACCTGGCTATTTTTTTGTTGTTGTTGCAGTTGTCATTGTTGTTTTTAGCTGGCTGGTTGGAACCTGCCACCCTTGGTGCCACCCTGCCAGAGCCCTACCCACTGAGCCACAGGCGCCGCCATAAAAAATATTTTTGATTTAGTTATACTTCTTTCTATTTTGTTGTTAGCAAATGACATTTAAATGTTTACTTTGTTGTAATGAAGAGATCAAGACACCAATAAGGAGGTTGTTCAGGAAATAATTCAAATTGTTTGTGAATTGTGATGTATCTTAAGTTCTTTTTTTTTTTTTTAAGAGACAGTGTCTCACTTTGTTGCCCTTGGTAGAATGCTATGCTGTCACAGCTCACAGCAACCTTCAACTCTTAGGCAATTCTCTTGCCTCAGCCTCTCGAGTAGCTGGGACTACAGGCGCCCACCACAACGCCTGGCTATTTTTTTGTTGCAGCCAGGTTCAAACCCACCACCCTCGGTATATGAGGCTGGCGCCCTACTCACTGAGCCACAGGCACCGCCCTGTCTGAAAGGTTTTTATCTTTAGTTTTGGAAGTCAGAATTTTGCTTATGGAAAGAGAAAATGTCAGGTAGCTTTTTTTTTTTTAAAGCATTTCATTAATTAATACATTTCTATAAAAGATTCAATATAGTTGTATTAAAAGTCAGCCTAAAATCCCTTTTCTTCTTCTCCCCACACTGCTATTTATCCCCTCTCTCCAGACTGTAGATTTATTTTATATCCTTCCAGTTTTTGTACAAAGCATGTGGTTTAGGAAGCTTGCATTGGTATAAGATGAATTGAAGAGAGACTGGATTCAGTGACCAGTTAGAGGACTTTACATGTGTCCAGTTACAAAGAGTATTTCTAGAATTGAGTTAACTATGGTAGTATTGAAAAGGGAGATAAGAATCAGGAAGCCTTGGTGCGAAGGAGATACAAAGGGTGGTGGGGGAGACAGGACTCGAAGATGGCTTATTTTGCCCTGTATCCATTCACCTCCAGCTAATATGCCTATGTAAGGTAGTTTGCAGTCACAGAAGTCAATCTATAGGCTCTCTTTTCAGCCATTAGTACACAGTTGGTTCCTGACGTTTTCCAGCTTTTACTCCTCCACAGTTGAATTGATTGGCAGAGCAGTGGGTTGGAGAATAGGAATAAGGCTCGACTGCTAGCTGGCTGTGTGGGCAGAAGAGGGGAGAGGAAAGAAAGAGAGGAAAGGGACTCCAAGGTCTCGGCTATATGCGACTGTGGCATGAGGTAAAAGTTTCTTCTAACATTAATTTTTGATGTTGTGTCACAATCTTCTGTGTTATAGATGTTTGGCATTTTTATATATTTAGGATCTTTATATATATGACTTATATGTGGAGTGAAAACTATCCCTTTTTGAAAGGAAGTTTTTTTTTTTTTAAGAGTCTCACTTTATCGCCCTCAATAGAGTGCCATGGTGTCACAGCAATGTCCAACTCCTGGGCTTAGGCGATTCTCTTGCCTCAGCCTCCCATGTAGCTGGGACCACAATGCCTAGCTATTTTTTGTTGTTGTTGTTGTTGTTGTTGCAGTTTGGGCAGGGCTGGGTTCAAACCCACTACCCTTGGTATATGGGGCCGGTGCCCTACCCAATGAACCACAGGTGCCACCCTGAAAGGAAGTTTCAAACAGAATAAGAAACGGTGCAGTCTTTGCTGAGAGATCTCAGTGAAAGTTTAGCCAAATTATATATTTAAAGGGTTTGAGGGGAAGGGAAGGTTGGAAAGCAAGGAATAGATAGATAGTAAGAACAGCAAGACAGCAAGGCTTGTTTGAGAGATCTGTGAGTAGTGTTAGATGTAAGGGAGGAGATGTGGTCTCAGTCAAAAATATACCTGAACTCCAGTCAGTAACTGTATACAATTGGATCAGTATTTCCTTCATTTAAAGAGAGAAAGAGGGGCGGCACCTGTGGCTCAGTGAGTAGGGTGCCGGCCCCATATACCAAGGGTGACAGGTTCAAACCTGGCCCCGGCCAAACTGCAACAAAAAATAGCATTGTGGTGGATGCTTGTAGTCCTAGCTACTTGGGAGGCTGAGGCAGGAGAATCGCCTAAGCCCGGAAGTTGGAGGTTGTTGTGAGCTGTGACTCCACAGTACTCTATCAAGGTTGCTATGAGCTGTGATGCCACAGAACTCTACCCAGGGCGACAACTTGTCAAAAAACAAACAAACAAACAAAAACAAAACCAGATATTCCTTTTACTGTTAGGTGGAAGTTTTAGAAAGTTTGGTTCCACTAAGATGTTTCAGCCTTAGGAATGCTATAAATCATATATTGATCTTGTTTCTTTTTGGATTCATAGAAACCACAGCCAAACTTATGGCTCTTATTTATTATGTAATACTCTGTGGTCTGTATATTAACTCTTGCCTTTGTTTTTTATACTATTGGATATCCTGGTTTTATAGTCCTGTTTTATTGTACACATGTTTGAACTGGGATAGTAATAGCTAATGGCCCTACCTAGACTAGTGAAATTGGCATCTTTTTTGTGGGGGAAGGTTAGATTGAGTCCCAGGATCTGGAATTTTTGTTTTATTTTTTAATTTTTTTTGCAGTTTTTAGCCGGGGCTGAGTTTGAACCCGCCACCTCTGGCATATGGAGCTGGTGTCCTACTCCTTTGAGCCATACGTGCCACCCCAAGATCTGGAATTTTTTATAAAGATCATCGGATGGTACTGATGTTCACCGAAAATTTGTTTTTTGTTTTAGGATACCAAACCAAAGTCTCAAAAACACAAATAAATAAATTGAATGACATCAAACTAAAAAGCTCTGCATAGCAAAGGAATCAGTGAACAAAATGAAACAACAACCTATAGACTGAGAAAAAATATTTGCAACCACATATCTGAAAGGGCTTAATATCCATAATTTATAAAGAACTGAAAAACAAATCACCTAGTTAAAAAACAGGCTAAGGATCTGAATAGACATTTCTTCAAAGAAGACATAAGAATGACTGATAGGTATATGAAAGGTGTCCACCAAGATCAATCATCAGAGAAATGAGAATCAAAGCCACTATGAGATATCACCTAACACTGACTAGGACAGCTTTTTTCAGCAAAGGTAACCTTTGTATACTGTTGGTGGATGTGGATTGGTATAGCCATTATGGAAAACAGTATGGAGATTCCTAAAAAAATTAAAAACAGACAGACCTACTGTATGACCCAGCAATTCCTCCTCTTTTGGGCACATACCCAAAGGAAGTGAAATCATCATATTAATAAAGATATTTGCATTCTCTTGTTCATTGCATTATTATTCACAGTAGCCAAGATATGAAAACAACCTGTTGATGGACAGATAAAGAAATTGTGGTATATATTATATATGCACAATGGAATATTACTCAGTCTTTTTTTTCAAGTTAATAATCTTTATTTCTTTTTTAAAATTACAGATTAATATAGGAGGTATGCCACGTGCTCCCAGATTGTGCCTCTTAGGTAGGAGCACGCTGATCTCTTCCCCTCGCTCCTCTCCCTTTCATTCTCCCCTTTTCCCCCACCTTGAATTTAATTGAGGTTTTTTCTTATGTGAGCATGTATTAGATTGTCAACGGGCTTCAACTCAATTCATGTTGAGTACATTGGATATTTGTTTTTTCTTTTTTTGGTAAAGACAGAGTCTTACTCTATCACCCTTGGTAGAGTGCCATGGCGTCACACAGCTCTCCAACTCCTGGGTTTAAGTGATTCTCTTGCCTCAGCCTCCTGAGTAGTTGAGGCTACAGACACCTGCCACAATGCCCGGCTATTTTTTTGGTTGTAATTTGGCCAGGGGAGGGTTTGAACTTGCCACTCTTGGTATATGGGGCCGGTGCCCTACCCACTGAGCCATAAGCGATGCCTGCTTTTCCATTTCTTGTGAAACTTTATTAAGAATGTGTTCAACTCCACCCAGGTTAATATAAAAGATGTAAAATCTCCATCTTTTTTATGGCTGAATAGTATTCATTGGTGTACATATATCACAGTTTATTAATCCATTCGTGTGTGTGTGTTTATTGAGAGCATCTCACTTTCTTACCCTCAGTAGAGTGCCACGGTATCATAACTCCCAGCAACCTGCAACTCTTGGGCTCAAGGGATTCTTACCTTAGCCTCCCTAGTATCTGGGACTACAGGGGCCTGCCACAATGCTCGGCTTTTTTCTTTCTTTTTTTGTTTAGCAGACCCGGGCCAGTATCGAAACCACCAGCTCTGGAGCATGTGGCTGGCACCCTAAGCATTGAGCTACGGGCACCCAGGCCCATTTGTGTGTTGATGGGCACTTGGGTTGTTTCTAAATTTTGGTAATTGTAAATTGAGCTGGAATAACTAATCTGGTGCAAATGTCCTTTTTATAAAATGATTTTTTTTCTTCTGGGCAGATGCCTAGTAATGGGATATAAGATCACATGGAAGGTCTATTTTGAGTTCTTTGAGGATTCTCCATACTTCTTTCCAAAGAGGCTGTATTAGTTTGTAATTATTCAGTCTTAAAAAAGGAGATTCTGCTGATTGCCACAACATGGATAAAGCCTGGAGGCATTATGCTAAATAAAATAAGCCACACAGAGAAAAATAGTACATGATCTCACTAATGTATGGAACCTAAAAAAATTATTTTTTAAAAAGAGTCAAATATACAGAGATAGAGAATAAAACAGTGTTACCAGGGGCTAGTGGGTAGAAATGGGGAGGAAATGGGAAGATGTAGATCGGGGTTACAAAGTAGCGTATATGTAGGATGAAAAACATCTAGGGACATAATGTACAACATGGTTTATAGGCCCAGTGCAGTGGCTCATGCCTGTAATCCTAGCACTCTGGGAGGGCAAGGCAGGTGGATTGCTTGAGCTCACGAGTTGGAGATAGCCTGAGCAAAAGCGAGACCCCCAATAGAAAAAAAACTGAGGCAAGAGGATTGCTTGAGCCCAAAAGTTGAAGGTTGCTGTGAGCTATGATGCCATGGCACTCTACCTAGGGTGACAGCTTGAGACTCTGTCTCAAAAAGTTTATAAAATTGTACTGTGTTTGGGATTCTTTCTCTTTTCTTTCTTTTTGAGATAGTCTCATGTTGCCCTCAGTAGAGTGCTGTAGCATCACAGCTCACAGTAACCTCAAACTCTTGGGTTTAAGCGATTCTGTTGCTTCAGCCCCCCAAGTAGCTGGGACTACAGGTGCATACCACAACACCTGGCTACTTTTAGTTGTAGTTGTCATTGTTTAGCTGGACCCAGGCTGGATTTGAACCCGCCAGCCTGGGTGTGTGTGGCTGAAGCCCTAGCCACTGAGCTGCGAGTGTCACCTGTGTTTGGGATTCAGGATAAATAAGTAGATTTAAACCACTCTTGTCATAAAAACCAAAAAAAAAAAAGGTAACTGTGGAATGATAGAAATATTATTTTGCCTTACTATAGTAACGATTTTCATGTATAATAGCATGTTGTATACCTTTAATATATAATATATACATTAAAATTTATTTGAAAACACAGAGGGTGCCAAAAAAATGGACACACATTTTAAGAAAGGAAAAAACCATGTGGTCTGTCATAATTACTCAACTCTACCATTGTAGTAAGAAAGCTGTATAAAGGAAATGCTTGTGCTGAATTTCTAAAAAAACGGGGGGGGGGGGGGGGGAAGGAAGAGTATTTAGCCTGAGGGTCCTGCATAGTGAGTGACTTTTGCTGTACAGCCTAAACTTTAATTATGCTATGCTATAATTTAATGGGCAGTGGTTGGTGATGAACCAGAACTGTACTGCAGAAATGAATGGCTTTTTTTTTTTTTTAAAGCTGTTGTATCCCTGAATTGGCATTTATACTTTTTTTTTTTTTTTTTGAGACGGAGCCTCAAGCTATCCCCCTGGGTAGAGTGATGTGGCATCACAGCTCAAGCAACCTCCAACTCCTGGGCTCAAGCGAGTCTCCTGCCTCAGCCTCCCAAGTAACTGGGACCACAGGCACCCGCCACAACGCCTGGCTATTTTTTTTTGGTTGCAGCCATCGTTGTTGTTTGGCAGGTCCAGGCTGGATTCGAACCTGCCACCTTAGGAGTAAGTGGCTGGCACCTTAGCCACTTGAGCCACAGGCGCCGAGCCGGCATTTATACTTTTAAGTGATTAAATTATCCATTTGCTTGGGATTTAATGTTATGATAATTTATTGGTAAAATATTTTTTCTTTTTTGGTCTATTTGTATTTTATAAGGTACCTGAGTGAACAGAATTATCTCTCTGTTCGCATCTCAGGTTTTTTGGGATAGTTGTAATATGGAAAATTTTGCTAATTACATAAAGATTTGCTAATTGATTCTTATTGTTTTGTGATTATGCTTTTATAGAACAAATAAAGAAATTAAGATAAAAGTTAAAGGCTCAGCGCCTGTGGCTCAAGCGGCTAAGGTGCCGGCCACATACACCTAAGGTGGCGGGTTTGAATCCCCAGCCCGGGCCGCCAAACAACAATGATGGCTGCAACCAAAAAATAGCCAGGCGTTGTGGCGGGCGCCTGTAGTCCTAGCTACTTGGGAGGTGGAGGCAGGAGACTCAACTTGAGCCCAGGAGTTGGAGGTTGCTGTGAGCTGTGATGCCATGGCACTCTATCCAGGGGGATAGCTTGAGGCTCTGTCTTAAAAAAAAAAAAAAAAAAGATAAAAGTTAAATGTGAGATAGTGTCATACTGGTTCTGATTTTGGTTTGGAAAATGTGATTATTAGCTAGGCTGGAGATAGCCAGGACTAATTCTATGAAATTGTGTTGTATGCTAGTCATAGTCCATTTGTTTTGCTGTTAAGGAATACCTGAAGTTCAGTAATTTATTAAAAAAAAAAAAGAGGTTTATTTGGCTCTGGCTCTGCAGTCTGTACCGGAAGCCTTGTGCCAACACCTGCTTCTGAGGAGGGCTCAGGCTGCTTCTATTTTTGGTAGAAGGGAAGTTGAGCCGGTGGTGTTTGCAGAGATCACACAGCGAGAGAGAGAAAGGGAGAGGGGATACAGTGCCAGACTCTTTAACAGTTAGCTGTCCTGGGAACTAACATAGAAGAACTCTACCCTGATGATAGCACCAAGCTATTCAGGAGATACCTGCCTCCATAATACAAACACCTCCCACTAGGACACACTTGCAACAGTGGGGAGTAAGCGAGTTTTGAGTAAGGACAAACATCCAAACTATAGCAGTGAGGAAACAGGCAGAATTACTGGTAGGACGAGGTACTTTCGTTAATATTTATAGAGACTTGAATTTTGTTTTTTACAGTAGAAATACTTTGTCTTTCTCAAGTCAATTAATTAAGGATGGTACTGATTGTAACATTAACTACCACCCTGCCTAATAATTTGTAAAAAGATGCATTATATTGCTTATGTACATTTCCTAGCAAAGTTACATTTATTTGTTTATGAATTAAAGATGTGAGCTTGTCACTTCAGTGAAGAATAACAGAGGAAAGTATTAAATGTTTAATTTTTGTTCCATTTATAGGACCTATATGGAACATCAATTGTTTCATGGATCAGAAGTATTCTCAAGCATCCTAAGAAAGTCAACTTTTTCAGTCTCCTTTTCATTCTTCCACTGAATTAAAATTCATGTCGTGTATAAATTAGTTAATGATGGAGTGTTTCATCTTAGAGATGATACTTCACTAGTTTTACACTGTCACATTAGAATGCTGTGCTTTGTTCATTCGTAGAATTAGAGGTAGTGTGCTGTAGTGAAAGACCATGGCCCTTGGAGACTTAGGGGCTCTATTCTTTCCCTTCAGTGCTACCTTAGACAAGTTCTTTGATCACTCCAGAATTTCTTTCTCCTCTTTGTTAGTTAGGATAAGTGGGATATTTAACAGAAAGATATCTCTCCTATGCGTGTGTGTGGGGGGCATACAGTAGTATTTTAACAAGAGTCTTTGTCTCCCATTCTTGTGTCCTCTCTGCATTTCTGCAAGTGAAAACTAGTATCTTCCTGAAAATCTTTCAGTGTTTCCCTATTAGCTTCAGATTAAAGTTTAAATTCCCTAACACGTTCTCAAGGACCTGTAGGATTTGTCTAGCCCGTGGTGTCTGCTTCCATGAGCCTGCTTTTGTAGGCTCACTTCCAAACTAGTGTTCATGTTGTTCATTTCATTCTGCTTGGAACGCTGTCTTCTCCTCCTATCCCTAAACTGCTTCTCTACCCCTAAACTGCTTTTCATGTTTAGAACATTAGGTAAAACAAAGTTCCCATACTTCAAGTGCATATGACAACATTAAGAGCTCTGTAAAGACCACTGGACTAAGATTCAGACCTGGGCTGTAGTCCTAGCTCCTCCATTTACTAGTTGTGGAACTCGTGGACAAATTAGTTTCTCAGCTTATTTATAGTGCCTTAACTGGTGAAACCAAGTCATCTACTTAAACACTAAACTAAACTGTGAAAAGGTTTGCAAAGTAAATACTAGTTAACTGTATGTAACTGTTAAAATATTCCTATCAAGGCTTGGCGCCCGTAGTACAGTGGGCGCCAGCCACATACCCTGAGGCTGGCGGGTTCCAACCCCGCCCAGGTTAGCTAAACAACAATGACAACTGCAACAAAAAATAGCCAGGTGTTGTCCCGGGCACCTGTAGTCCCAGCTACTTGGGAAGCTGAGGCAAGAGAATCACTTAAGCCCAAGAGTTTGAGATTGCTGCAAGCTGCAATGCCACAGCACTCTACCAAGGGCAACATAGTGAGACTTTGTCTCAAAAAAAAAAAAAAATTACTATCAAGTATTATATTGGGTATTGTAAGAAAGTTGCCTTTCCTAATGTTTAAAGAGGAAGATTATGCTGTGGATTGAATGGTGTCCGTTACCCATTCATATGTTGAAATCTTGTTTTTGTTTTTTTTTAAATTTAGAGATGGGGTCTCATTCTTGCTCAGGCTGGTCTTGAACTCCTGAGCTCAGGCATTTCACTTGCCTCAGCCTCCCAAAGTGTGAGGATTACCTTACCGGTATGAGCCACTGTGCCCGGCTCATATGTTGAAACATTAACTTCCCATGTATTGGAGATGGGGGCTTTAAGGAGGTTAAATGAAGTTAGAAGGGTGGGGCCCTGATCTGACAGAATTGACGTCCTTATAAGAGACTCCAGAGAGAGATTGCTCTCTCTGTGCTATGTGAGGACACTGCAAGAAGGTGGCTGTCTGCAAGCCAGGAAGAGATCCTTTACTAGAAACAGAACTGTGTTGGAACCTTGATCATGGACTTTGTCGCTTCCAGAACTGAGAGATAATAAATTTCTGTTTAAGCCACCTAGTCTATGGCATTTTCTTAAGGATAATCTTTATTATCTTTAAGATAATAAATTTCTGCTTAAGCCACCTCATCTGTGGTGTTTTCTTAAGTCTGCAGCCCAAGCAGACTAATACAGATTAAAATATAATTGACTTGTAGGAAGGGCAAACAAGTGATTTCCCAGTTAGCATTTTAATGAGTAACACAATCAGCTGTAAATTAGTGAGCTAGTTTAGAAAACAGCCTCAGTAATTTGAGAATTACCCTGGCAGATCTTCTGTTTATGTGAATAGGGGTACTACAAATTGTTACCTTTAAGTTCAGCCAGGGCCCTTTTTGTGAAACTTCCTCTTTCCATATAAGAGTTAAATCATTTAGGATATGTTTGGCAGTAGGTAATAAGACTAAATTAGCTTAAGCAGTAAGGAATGTTTATTATTTCATGTATCAAATTCCAAGGTAGGATTGTCCCTATATAGTATACCTGGAATTTCTCTGTGTTAGGTCCTTGATCTTGAGGAAGAAGGAAACCATGGACCACATGAGTAAGTGAAAGGACAAAGTTTACTGAAAGATAAGAGAGGCTCGGCACCTGTGGCTCAATCAGCTAAGGCGCCAGCCATGTACACCTAAGGTGGCGGGTTCGAATCCCCAGCCCGGGCCCACCAAACAACAATGATGGCTGCAACCAAAAAATGGCCGGGCGTGTGGCGGGCGCCGTGGTCCCAGCTACTTGGGAGGTGGAGGCAGGAGACTGGCTTGAGCCCAGGAGTTGGAGGTTGCTATGAGCTGTGATGCCATGGCACTCTACCCAGGGAGATAGCTTGAGGCTCCGTCTCAAAAAAAAAAAAAAAAA
>CAUYQV010141876.1:0-15406 GCA_963574575.1 Galagoides demidoff
ATATCTTTATTGTAGTGTGATTTTTGGTCTGTGATCCCCTCTCACAGAGGGCAAGGGACTTGAAGAGAAACTTCTCTGAAGAAGACAGGCACATGGCCTACTGATATATGAAAAAATGCTCACCATCCTTAACCATTAGAGAAATGCAAATCAAAACTACTTTGAGGTATCATCTAACACCAGTGAGATTAGCCCATATCACCAAATCCCAAAATCACAGATGCTGACGTGGTTGAATAAAAAAGGGAACACTTCTATAGTGTTGGTGGGATTGCAAACTAATCCATTCCTTTTGGAAAGATATCTGGAGAACACTTAGAGAACTAAAAATAGACCTGCCATTTCCCTTTGTTCTTAAATAAAATTTCTCTTTGTTATGGTGAAACTTGTGCAGGTTACTTTTGCTCTATTTCTTTTTTTTTTTATTAAATGATAGCTGTGTACATTAATGCAATCATGGGGTACAGTGTGGTGCTTTCATATATAATTTGAAATATTTACATCAAATTGGTTAACATAGCCTTTACGGCATTTTCTATAGTCATTGTGTTAAGACGTTTATATTCTACTCTTAGAAAGATTTGCTTATACCCTTGTAAGATAAACATAGAAGTGATCCCTCCAATCACACTCCTTCCACCCATCCCCTGTCCCCTTCCCATATTCTTCGGCTATAATTAGGTTATAGCTTTCTATGAAAGCTATAAATTAGTTTCATAATAGGGCTGTGTACACTGGATACTTTTTCTTCCATTCTTGAGATACTTTGCTAAGAACATTTTCAAGCTCCATCCATGAAGGAGGTAAAGTCTCCATCTTTCTTTAGGGCTGCGTAGTATTCCATGGCATACATATACCACAGTTTATTGATCCATTCATGCAATGATGGGCACTTGGGCTTCTTCCATGACCTGGCAATTATAAATTGGGCTGCAATAAACATTCTGATACAAATATTTTTGTTGTAATGTGGTTTTTGGTCTTCTGGATATATACCTAATAATGACTGTGATTTTGAAAAGAGAAAAAAGCCTAATACAATAGTGATGGTGAGGATGTGGAGCAACTGTAACCCTCATTTTTTTGCTGATTGGAGTGCAAAATATTATAGCCACTTTGAAAACAGGTTGACAGTTTCTTATAACTTTAAACACAAACTTATCACACAACCCAGAAATCCACCTTCAAGGTATCCAGGAGAAGTAAAACTCTATGTTCACGTTAAAAAAAAAACCAACTATATGTAAAAGTTTGTGGTTGCTTTATTTATAATCACCAAAAATTGGAAATGGCCCAAATATCATTCAGCCAGTGAATGCATAAACAAACTGAGTTATATTCTTACAGTGGACTACTGCTCAAAAATAGAAACAAAACCCCAAGAATTGAAACAATGTGATCAAACTCAAAAGCATCATGCTGAAAATGACAGAGCTAGAAATTTGTAAAACCACTCTCCTTTAAAAGCAACAAAAAATACTTGAAAAATAATAAAATCCAACCATGTTAGAACTCTGGAAATTAACTCCAGGCATAGAACAAATTGAAAAGCATTTGCTCAGGGAAAAGTACTGAACCTCAGTAACAATACCAGTGGGTCTGTGGCGTTTTTAAGTTGGGGCAATTCCCATACCCTCTCACACTCCAGCTCTGTGGCACAGCAGTCATGAAAAACCAACATCTTCATAGCTCTTTAGAAGTTCTGTTAAAAGATCTATACTCAGACAACAGTGAGTAGTTTGACCCAACTAGAGTTCCCTGGAAAATCTCTGTTCCTAGGGTGGTGTTATTTGATTTGTCTGTGAACTCATCTCTGTGAATATAGCCTTATGCCCAGGGCACTACAGAAGACTATAGGTACCTGTTGGTAACATTACAGCCACCAAAGGCTATTATTTCAGTTGGGGCTAAGGCCAAAAAGTGAAAAGGCAGACCTGGAGAACTAGAAAGCCATAGGGAACTCCGAAGAGCTATGACACATTCCTGAGGCTCTAGAGGACTATGAATGTGCAGGGCTATATACATGTTCAAGAAAGACCTGGAAAAAGAGAAGGCCCTGTCACTCATAACTGACTTTGATGCCCTGCATATAAGCAGGGAATAAAAACCAGGGAGGATTTTTAAACTGCCTGAAATTCGAAGATGTACCTTCACACACAGATAACCTTGGCAGAGAATGGAAAACCTACGCTCAAGGCAATTAAGGAAATCTTCTGATTGATCACTTGCTGAGCACTAAATTGTATTGACACATGACTGAACCCTGGGAAACCAGGCTTAAAAATATAAACAAAATGGAAAAACAGTGAGGGAAGCAGGGAATTTAGCAGCTATATACCACAGAGAATAGCTCAAGAAAGCGACTAAACAGATAGGCAGTAAAAATAAAAGCAAAGGCAAACAAGCAAACAAACCCAGCAACTACAACAATCCCTGGAGGAGAAGGGATGATTATGGAGTTGTTACAATGAGTTATCTAAAATGCCCAGTTTTCAACAAAAAAATTACGATACATGCAATAAAACAGGAAAATATAGCTTATACAGAGGAACAAGAGCAGCCACAAAAAATGTCACTGAGGGGACCCAGATGTTGGATTTAGGAGACAAAGAATTTGTATCAATCACTTTAAATATGCTCAAAAAATGTTGAAAATTATGCTTAAAGATGTTTTTAAAAGCATGACAGCTTTGTCTCACCAAATAGAGAATAGCATAAAGAGATAGACAAAATAAGAATTAAAACAAAAGGAACTAAGTACAAAGTCTGGAGTTTAAAAGTATAATACCTAAAATTAAAGGTCAACAAATTTTGTGAACCTACTTCAGAATCAGGGACCAAACATTTTAAAATAATTAATACCAATTTTTCATCACCTCTTCCATAAAACAGAAGAGGAGGAAATACCTTTCAAATCACTCTGTGGCCAGGATTACCCTGATAACAAAACTAGAAAAAGATGTCACAAGAAGACAAAACTACATGGATGGAGCTGGAAAATATTCTTCTTAGCAAAGTATCTCAAGAATGGAAGAAAAAGTATCCAGTGTAGTATCTCAGCCCTAATATGAAACTGACTTATAGTTTTCATAGGAAAGCTATAACCCAATTATAGACCAAGAATATGGGGAAAAGGGAGAGGGAGGGGAGGGGAAGGAGGAGGATGGGTGGAGGAAGTGTGATTGGTGGGATCACGCCTATGGTTCATCTTATAAGAGTACATGTGAATCTTTCTAAATGTAGAATATAAATAACTAAGAAAATGACATGAAGGCTATGTTAACCAATTTGATGAAAATATTTCAAATTGTATATAAAAATAGCACACTGTACCCCATGACTATATTACTGCACATAGCTATGATTTAATAATAAAAAAAAAGACAATAGGTCAAAAAAAAAGCAGACAAAACTACAAACCAATGTCTCTTGTGATTATGCATGCAAACTCCTGAATAAAATGCTAGCAAACTGTATACAGCACCATATAAAAATAATTTTGCACCATGACCAAGTGATACTTTTCTCAGGAATGCAAAGTTGGTTTAACGTTAAAAAATCAATTAATATAACTAATACTATCAACATAATATAAAACAAAAACTCATGATCATTATAAAATGTGCAGAAAAAGTATTTGACAAAATCTAATAAACATCATGAGGAAAACACTCAACAAACTAGGAATAGAAAATACTTTTCAGAAACTGATATTATCTTAGAAAAACCCACAACAAACATCCTATTTAATGGTGAAAGACCAGATATTTCCCTATAAGATCAAGATCTATGGGTTAAACATTGTTCCTATCTCAGTTGCAATTTTTTTGCAAAAATTGATAAGCTGGTTCCAGAATCCCTACAAGGCCTGACAATTAAGTTCATAAACTCATCCTTAAAAAAGCGCTACAACTTTAGTGCTAAACGTCAGTTTGTTCACCTTCGAAGTATTTCACTTGGAAAGCTATGTATTGTCCACCCTTCAAAGCAATTTTGGAACTTTTCCTGGAGTGGCCATAAGAGCTGTCATTGTTCAAGGTCTGACAATTAAGTTTGTAGACTTGCCACCATGTGCTTACATTGGCAGCACCTGTATGAACAACTCAGTAAGGTTTCATAACCTTGGTATATCAATGTCTCATAGCTGTGTTCATGTTGACATTCGGTGGTGTCTTGTTGAATGGCATTCATTATTGCCATTGTGTGTTTTGTATAACCTATGAAATTCAAGGGATCCAAAAGAGCCAAAAGAATATTTAAGAAGAAGAACAAATTAGAAAGATTCATGCTTCCAAATTTCAAAATTTAACACAAAGCAACAGTAATTTCCACAATGAAGTACTGGTATAAAGTATAGATATATAGATTAATAAAATATGCATATAGGATTGAGAGTCCAGACATAAGCCAATGTTTTGTGGTGAACAGATTTGTTTCTCTTTTTTTTTAATTTGTATAAATTTAGGGGGTACAAGTGTAATTTTATTACATGCATAAATTGTGTAATGGTGAAGTCAGGGCTTTTAGTATATCCATTATCTGAATATCATACATTATGCCCATTAAGTCATTTCTCAGCAACCACCCTCCCTCCCACCTCTCACTCTCTTAAGTCTCTGTTGTCGGTGGCACCTGTGGCTTAGTGAGTAGGGGACCAGCCTCATATACTGAGGGCAGTAAGTTTGAACCCGGTCTTGGCCAAACTCCTACAACAAAAAATAGCCAGGCATTGTGGCAGGCATCTGTAGTCCCAGCTACTCAGGAGGCTGAGGCAAGAGAATTGCCTAAACCCAGGAGTTGGAGGTTGCTGTGAGCTGTGATGCCACAGGGCACTCTACTGAGGGTGGCAAAGTGAGACTCTGTCCCTTAAAAAAAAAAAAAGTCTCTATTATCTATCATTCTACATTCTACACCAGTGTTTTTCAACCTTTTCTAACTCATGACATACCTATAGTTAAACTTCAATGGCACACTTACATGTTAATAAAAAAAAAATAAAGGATTAAAAAAAAGAATATACTTAGGGGGCTGCCTCTGGCTCAAGGAGCAGGGCGCCAGCCCCAAATACCGGAGATGGTGGGTTCAAACCCAGCCCCAGCCAAAAACAGTAAAAAATAATAATAATAATAAAATAAAATAAAATAAAAATATATATATAGACTTACTGTGCTTTGAACTTCTTTTGAAAATAATTTAATTAATGATATTTAAACATTTTCATGGCATACCAGTTGCAAATCAGTGCTCTACATGCATGTGTACATGTTATTTAGCTCCCACTTATAAGTAATAATGTGGAATTTATCTTTCTCTATATGACTTATTTCACTTAAGATAATGGCCTTCAGCTCCATTCATGTTGCTATGAAAGACATGATTAAATCCTTTTTTATGGCTCGGTGATATTCCATTGTGTGCATATGTACCATGTTTTCTTCATACACTATCCTGTTGATCCTTAGGTTGATTCCATATCTTTGCTATTGTGAATAGTGCTGCAATAAATACATAAGTGCAAGTATCTCTTTGATATATTGATTTATTTTCCTTTGGGTACATACCCAGTAGTGGGATTGCTAGATTGAATTACAGAATTATTTTTAGTTCTTTGAGAAATCTCCATACTGTTTTCCATAGAGGTTATACATTCTCACCAAAAGTTTACAAAATTTCCCATTCTTCCACATCCTGTTGTTTTTATCTTTTTAATAATAGCCATTCTGACTTGTGTAGATGATATCTCCCGTTGTGGTTTTAATTTGCATTTCTGTGATGCTTGGTGATGTTGAGCATTTTTTTTCCTGTATCTGTTGACTATTTGTATGTCTTCTTTTGAAAAATGTCTATTCTTGTCTTTACCCACTATTCAAAGGGATTATTTATTCAGGGGAGTTGATTATTTGTTATTGTTAAGTTGTAGGGTTTGTCAATGGAAAAGAACCCAAATTCTATAAAATAATTTGAAAAGGCTTACTCTGAGGCAAATTTGAATACCATGGCCTGGAGCCATGCCCAAGAATCCTTGGATTGACTAGTAGTAGTTGGTTTACAGTTTTGTTTTGTATATTTTAAGAAGATAAGAATTACACAGAAAGTCATAAATCAATACATAGAAGGCATACCTTGGTTTGGTCCAAAAAGGTGAGATTATCTCAAAGTGGAGACTTACAGGTTATAGGTGTGTTTAAAGATTCATTAATTTGTAATTGGTTGAAGAAATGAAGCTTTGTCTAAAGGCTTAGAGCTTTTTTTATTTTTTTTTAAGTTAAGATAAGGAAGTTCCTTAATCAGAGACAAGCTATTGCCAAATATTTGTTATGCAAATTGAGGACTCATAGGTTTATCTTGCATAGCCTTAGGCCTGTTAGTGAATTACAAAGGATGTCTCCAAGAAGGGAGGGGTGCATGATGAGGCATGTCTGACCTCCTTTCTCATGGCTAGCAACTCAGTTTTAGGATATTCCCCTGGGCCAAGATGGGGTCCATTTAGTCAGCTGGTGTGTGTGTTGGGGGGAGCCTTAAGATTGTATTTTAGTTTATAAATTTCTTGTAAATTCTGGATATTAGTCCCCTGTCAGATATATGTTTGCAAATATTTTTTCTCATTCTGCAGGATTATCTATTCACTCTGTTGAGTATTTCTTTAGCTATGCATAAGCTTTTTAGTTTAATTAAGTCCCATTTATCTATTTTAGTTGTTTTTACCTGTGCTTTTGAAGTCTTAGTCATGAATTATTTCCCTAGACCAATGTCCAAAAGAGTTTTCCCTATGTTTTCTTCTAGTATTCTTATAGTTTCAGGTCTTACATTTAAGTCTTTAACTCATATTGAGTTGATTTTTATATGTGGTGAGAGATAGGAGTCCAGTTTGATTCATCTGCATATGCCAATACAATTTTCACAGCCTCATTTATTGAAAAGGTTGTCTTTGTTGACTTTCTCGATGATCAGTTGGCTGTAATTATGTGGCATTATTCCTAGTTTCTCTTTTCTATTGCATTGATCTATCTGTCTATTGTTATGCCAGTATAATACTGTTTTGATTATTATAGTATAATTTGAAGTCAGGTAATGTGATGCATCCAGCTTTGGTCTATTTGCTTAGGATTACTTTGGTTATTCAGGCTCTTTTTAAATTCCATTTGAATTTTAAGATTGTTTTTTCTAATTCTATGAAAATGTCATTGATATTTTGATAGGGATTGCATTGAATCTGTAGATTACTTTAGGCAATATGGTCATTTTAATTATATTAATTCTTATAATCCATCACCACAGGATGTTTTTCCATTTGTTTTCATCATCACAATTTCTTTCATCAGTATTTCTGGTTTTTCTTGTAGAGATTTTTCACTTCCTTAAATATATCCCTAGTTTTTTGTGTGTGCTTTTTTTTTGTAGTTATTATAAATGAGATTGCCTTTTTGATTTCATTCTCAGCTAGATCACTCCATTCCATGTTTAAGACTCCTTTGAGCATTTCCTGTTGGGCCTGTCTGGTGGTGATGAATTTCCTCAGTGTTTGCTTGTTTGAAAAAGACTATTTCTCCTTCATTTATAAAGATTAATCTTGCTGGATATAAAATTAATGATTGGCAGGGTTTTTTTCCAGCACTTTAAAAATACCATCCCATTCTCTTCTGGCCTGTAAAATTTCTGCTAAGATGTCTGCTATTGTTCAGGTGAGCTTTCCTTTATTGGTGATTAGACACTTCTAGTGATTTTAAAATTCTTTCTTTCACTTTGACACTTCTTTTATAAGGATCAAAACCTACCCAATAGAGGAAGAATAAGTAGTTTTTTCAACAATGGTGCTTAGAAAACTAGATAGCCACCTGCAAACCAATGAAGTTAGGGAAGGGGGGGGCCAAGATGTCAAACTAGAAGTGTTGGGACCTAAAGTGACACCACTGAGAGACCACCATGCACACATGGAAATACCAAGGAGTGTTTTTATTTTTTCAGGCATATGCTTGGGTCACTCCCTCTAACAGCATGGTTGTGAGGGAGTAGTCCTGAAACAATGGCTAGGGAAGTTTTTATACATTTCTTCATGAGGTATTATGGGTTGCACTAAAATGCTAGGGAAGGTAGCTGGGAGAGAACTCTGTATGTGGTCATCTATTGGTCATTGGGGAGGCCTGGGGATTCTGACAGGTTGACTTCTGTGGTCAGGGTCTCCGCTGGGGTGAGTAATGTGTGAATCTCTGATTGGTTCTTGCCACCTGAGCTGTTTACCTGGTTCTTGGCTTGTGCCTGCTGTGGAATTTCTTGTGGTCCCTGCCCCTCCTTCCTCCCCTTCCTCAGTCCTTTGTTCCCTTTTCTTGGGATAAATTTTATCTACAAAATGGTGTCACTGTGGTCTCTTCAGAAGCAGCACACACACATGCACTACTTTAAAGGAGAGGATCAAAAGTTGCAAGTAGATCCCCATCTCTGGATGGATGCTTTTGGAGAGAGCATTGTAAATCATCAGAGAATCAACAGGAAATACTCAGAGTAAAGGAGAAGGGGATGGGGAGATTCAGTCACCAAAATTGGAAGATACTGGTGGAGACAGCCACACCTTAAGAAAAGACAAAGAAGAAACTCAGTGCTCTATACTCCTCCCAAGGACACTGCAATCCAAGATATGAGCCCTATCCCAGGTCTCCATACTGTTCATAGAATTGCTTGGGAACTACGCAGTAACTTTATACTTCAGACACCACTCAGTAGCGACTCACAAGTTTCTGTTCCCAGGTCACTGCAACTGGCATCATTCTCAGTTCTCATACCTAAAGCACCCAGTCTACCTGGGAATCTGTTTTGCTTCATCTGCCTCCACATTGTCCCTGCCAGGCCAGGAAGGGTGTAGAGAGGGCAGATACACTCACATGCCCTATGCCTGGAAGCCAAACATTGGCTGGCATCAGGTAATTCAAATGGAGTAGACACTTATGCCACTTAAGAAGTCCCACAATAACAACTTCAGTGGGCCCTATGTGGGACAGCATCTCAGTAGAGCATGCCTGTTGGGCCCCATGTACCACCTGACAGAACATGCCTCCCCCCAGCCCTGAATGTTCACTTATGGAACAAGCTCCTTTCCAATCCCCACATGCCAAAGGTCCTTGCCACTGTGGCAACAAGCAATGCTATTCCTGCAGACAGCCTTCCACCACAAATCCACTGGCCATGAGCCAGCACCACATCATATATCACCATTATACCTGAACCTGGGTATAATGAATGCCCACAGCCCTGACCCCCACAGCTACTACTTACATAGCCTTGCCCAGCACCCAATGCCATCACCACAGAAAGACCCAAGCAGAGAAATCTCCTACAATATCTGCCTCTGTGGAAGGGGATTTGCACATATTTCTATCTAGGCTTCAAACAGTAGCCTAGGGATCAACCCTCCACTCCACAGGAAGATCCTCAGGACTGGCTTGGACTGTGACAATTACAGGGGAATGGGACAACACAGAACAACATCACAGTATCTCAGTACATCCTTTCCTATCCTTAAAATCAATCTTCTAGGGGAGATTGATTTATCTCCTTCTTCTCACTAAATAGGGGAGTTTCTACCAAAGAAGAATAGGTGCACCACAAACCTATCTGCCCTGAAATGAGAGAAGAGGTTTAAGATGAGAATAAATCAGCAAAATAACTCTGACAATATGAAAATATTGTTTTTCTTCTTTTTGAAGAAAAGAAGAAATTTGACACCCCCAAAAGACCACAATAGACTTATGGCAATAGATCCCAACTAAAAGGAAATTGTTGAAATGTCATAAATAAAATTCACAATAAAGGTGGTAAATAAGATGAATGAGCTTGAAGAAAAAGCTGAAAACTAACAAAAAGAAGCCCCACCCCCCCCAAAATATACAAAGCAAATATCAGAACATAAATTAGAAAAATGAAAAAGTCACAAAAGAGATAGACAACACAAGGAAGGCTCTAACAACAGAACTTAAATAAGAGAAAGTGTCATGTAGGTAATTTCAAAATACAGTAGAAAGCTTCAACAACAGGCTTGACCAAATAGAAGAAAAAAATCTAAGAGCTCGAATACAAGGTTTTCAAACTATCCTAGTCAGTCAATAATGCAAGATTGCATTATTGAAAAATTGCATTATTGAAAAAAAAGAATAAAGAAGAATGAACAATCACTTAGAGAAATATGAGACTATATAAAGTAAGCCAATATATGAAGTATAGGTATCCCTGAGGGAGAAGAAGAAAAATAAAAATTAGAAAATGGAAAATCTATTCAAGGGAATTATTAAGGAAATCTTCCCTTAATATATTATTGCCAGAGATTTAGATATCCAATTACAAGATAGTCATTAACCACTGGGAAGATTCATAGCAAATAGGACCTCTCCAAGACACATAGTCATCAACTTGGCCAAAGTTAAAATGAAAGAGAAAATTCCACAAACTGCAAGATGAAAGCAGTAACTAACCTACAAAGGAAATCCATCAGGCTAACAGCATGTTTCTCAGCAGTGTCCTTACAAGCCAGAAGGGATTGAGGGGGTCCCACTTTTAGTCTTCTTAAATGGAACAATTGTCAGCCAAAAATTTTATAACATGTTTCATGAATGATGGAGAAATACTTTTCCAGATTAGCAAATACTAAAGAAATTTGTCTCTACTAGATCTGCCCTACAGAATATGTTAAAAAATACACTATGCATGAAACAGCACAATAGATACCCACCAGTGCAAAAACACCTGAAATTTAGAGCTTGCAGGTCTTATAAAACAATAGCACAAGAAGGAAAACAAAACAAGGTATCATTCAATGTGATGAACAGGACAAAATCTCACATATCAATACCAACACTGACCATGGATGATCTTAATGTACCACTTAAAAGACATAAATTGGCTGAATGGGTGAAGAATCATAGCCCAAGTATATGCATTCTTCAGTAAATGCATCTAAGTTGCAGGACTTGTACAGACTCGAGAAAAAGGGATGAAAAAGAATATTCCATGCAAATGGAAACCAAAATAGAGCAGAGGGAGCCATCCTCATAAAATTTACTTTAAATAAAAACTGGTATAAAAAAAGACAAAGATATTCATCGTATTGTAAAAAGGAGCCCATCCTAAAAATATATGCACTTGACATTCGCAAATTTATAAAGGAAATTCTACTAGTTCTCAAGAAATAAACAGTAATACCATAATCATTGGTGACTTTAATACTCTATTAACAGACCATTGGATTAGAAAACGAACAAAGAAACACTGGATTTAAATTAAACTCTAGAACAAATGGACCTAACAGACATTTTCAGAACACTCTAAAAATCAGCACATGGCACATTTTCTAAGACTGATTAAATCTTAGGCCACAAAACAAATATCAGAAAGTCTAGAAAAATCAAAATCATACCATGTATCTTCTTAGACCACAAGAGAATAAAACTAGAAGTCAATTCCAAGATAAACTTTGAAATTCCCACATAGTCATGAAAATTAAACAACCTGCTTCTCATAGGCTATGGGAGACTAGAAAAAAAACTGATAACATCTGCAAAGGGTTGAAAGTAAAGATTGTTAACCAGTAATTTTACATTCAGTGAAACTAATAGTAAAATGAAGAAGAAATAAAGATATTTCACATTAAAAAAAACTGATACAATCTATAGCCATCATATCAGCCATACAATAGAATAGTTACAGGAATTCTTCAGACTTAAAAGAAGGGACATTAGATAATAACTACTCAGATTTACTTGAAGAAACAAGAACACTGGAAAATGTAACTATGTATGTAAACATTAAGAAATAATATAAATGTATTTCTGTTTGCAATTTTTCACCCTATCGAATTGAACAAAAGAATAACTATAAGTCTATGTGGATGGGCATACAATATATAAGGCTGTAATTTGTATCATAATAATGGCAGAAAGGAGTGGAGAAGATATAAAGGTATCAAGGGGCAAAGATTTTGTACAATATTAAAATTAAGTTTGAATTTATCTAGAGCAGATTATTAGAAGTAAAGATAGTTGTAATCTGCAAGCAGCCATGAAGAAAATAAAACAAAAATATAGAGTAAAATAAATGACAAAGGTTTAAAATGGTACGTTAGAAAATATTGATTTAATATAATATATGGCAGTAATAATGGAAAACAAGAACAAAAAAGCATAAGACATACAGAAAACAGATAGCAAAATTAACCAATGTCGTCTCTGATGAATGGCTTTAAATAGCAATATATTAAAGCTCCAATTAAAATTCAAGGATTGTCAAAATGCATACAATGTATGATCTAACCATATGCAATCTGTATGAGAAGTGACTTGGATGCAAAGACACAAATAAATAGTATTGATAGATGGAAAAATAATACCATGTGAATAGAACAGAGAGATGAAGTGGCTATATCAATATTAGACAAAATGTGTTTTAAAACAAAAAGAATTACTAGACACATAGATGACATTTTAAAGATAAAAAGATCAAGTAGATTACTATCAAAAAAATATAGCAATCATAAACATATATGCACCTAATAACATAGTCCTAAAGTGCATAACAAAATAACTCAGAATTGAAGATAGAAATAGTCAATTTAACAAAAAGAGTTAGAAGTGTTAATACCCCATTTTCATTAATGGGTGGAATAAAGAGACAGAACAAGGGGGAAAAAAGGCATGAGCAACACTTCAAACTAAGTAGACCTAACAGAAACCAATAAAACATGCCCTTTTACAACAGCAGAATACACATTCTTCTCAAGTGCACATGGGATATTCTCCAGGATAGACCATATGTCAGGCCATAAGACAAAACCCAATAAATTTAAAAGGACTGAGATCAGCAAAATATGTTATTTGACTATAATGGAATGAAATTAGAAATCAATGACAGAAGGAAATTTGGGAAATTTACACATATCTGAAATTAAACAACACACTCATACATAACAATGGGTCAAACAATAAATCACAAGAGAAATTAGAAAGTAGGTTGATGTGAACAAAAAATATAAACACATGTATAACATACAAATGGTGGTATATAGGGAAAGCAGTGCTTGGAGAAAAATATATGCCTGCATAACATACGCTTCCATCTTAAGAAACTAAAAGAAGAAATGCAAATTGAAACCAAACCAAGTACAAAGAGAGAAATAATAAAGTTTAGATAAGAAATTAATGAAAAAGAATATAAACCAATAAAAAGAACCAACTTTTGGTTCTTTGGGAAGATTAACAAAATTGACAAACCTTTTTCAGACTGACCAAGAGAAGAAAGAATTAATTCAAATAACTAAAATCAGGAATTATGTGTAGTCTTATAGAAATAAAAGAAATACTTCTATAAGAAATAAAACTATAAGAGAAAATTGCATGCCAACAAATTAGATAACCTAGAAAGACCCAAATCATCAACACTTATAAAATAGAAAATCTGAATGTACCTATAGAAGTAAAATCAAGTTAATAATCTAAAAACTTCCCACAAAGAAAAGCCAAGGACCAGATGGCCTCACTGGTGAATTCTAACAAATGTTTGAAGAAAAATTAATACTAGTCCAAACCAAATCAAAAACAAAAAATAGAAAATGTGGGAACACTTTCCAACTCAATCCATGCAGCCAGCATTGTCCTGATGCCAAAACCAGACAAAGATATCTCAAGAAAAGGAAATCAATATTCCTTTTGAATATAGAAACCCCCACCCCTATAAAATACTAGGAAAATGAATACAGTATCGTCTAAATAAGAAGAATTATGCACCATTACCAAGTGGAATTTATTCCAGGAAACGATGTTTGGTAAGCCAGCCAAAAATAAATTTATGAAACATATCATATTAATAGGAGAAAGGACAAAAGTCAAAAATCACAAATCATCTCAACAGATACTGAAAAGTCAGATAACAAAATCCATGTACTTCATTTTATGATTTTAAAAATAAACTCTCAATAAGATCAGAATAGATGATAACCTTTCTAACCTGATAAAGAATATCTAGGGAAAAAAATCTATAGCAAGCAAACACCACACTTTGTGGTGGCGAAAAATTGAATGCTTTCCCCCTAAGATCAAGAACAAAGATGTCTTCTATTGTCATTGAACATTGTATTGGATATTGAACGTTGTATTGGATATTCTTGCTAGAAAAAATTAGACAAGGAAAAGAAATAAAAGACATCAAGATTGGAAAAGAAGAAGTAAAACTATCTCTGTTTGCAGATGACATGCTTTTATAGATCAATAACCATAGATAACCCTAAAGAATCCACAAAAACACTATTAGAACTAATAAACAAATTCAGCAAAGTTCCAGGATCAACATACAAAAGTAAGTTGTATTTCTATACAATAAATAAATTATTTAGAAATAATCTGAAATAAAAATTTAAGAATATAATACTTTTCAAAATATCATCAAAAATGTAAAATACTTTGAAATGAATTTAACAAAGAAGTACAAGGTTTATACACTGAAAATTATAAAACAAGACACCACTACACATTGACATGAACACAGCTGTGAGACACTGATGTATCAAGGTTATGAAACCTTACTGAGTTGTTTGTACAGTGCTGTCAGTGTAAGCAAATGGTGGCAAGTTCATGAACTTAATTGTCAGAACTTGTATTCCTTTCAAACATTTATCATTTCTTTATGTTAGGAACTTTCTTTGTTTCTAGTTATTTGAATTTTTATAATATATTCTTATTAACTTCAGTGCTATAAAACACTACAACTTAGTCCTTATATCTAGTTGTAATTTTGTATCCTTTAACAAACCCTATCTTTCCCTCCCAACCCTTCCAAGCCTCTAGTATTTGTGTTCTATTTTCTATTTCTATGAGATCAACTATCTTTTTTTATATATACATGTGTTTGTTAGGTTTCCACTTTTTGCCTTCACAAAATTAAAAAGTCTTAAAATTTGGCTCGGTGCCTGTGGCTCAATCGGCTAAGGTGCCAGCACATACACCTAAGGTGGCGAGTTCGAATCCCCAGCCCGGGCCCACCAAACAACAATGATGGCTGCAACCAAAAAATGGCTGGGTGTTGTGGCGGGCACCTGTGGTCCCAGCTACTTGGGAGGTGGAGGCAGGAGACTTGCTTCAGCCCAGGAGTTGGAGGTTGCTATGAGCTGTGATGCCATGGCACTCAACCCAGGGGGATAGCTTGAGGCTCCGTCTCAAAAAAAAGTCTTAACATTTAATAACAATAACAATGTTTAAGATAAGGACTAGAAACAAAAACGTTGTAAAGAACGAACGAAGATAAATACATTTGGAAAAGAAATCAGACAACTGTTGCATCAAAATATTAAGCAATAATAATAATAATGCAAAGAAAGTAACATTCACATTGTCAAATAAGAGTATGTCTATTATAGAATGTTTTGACTCTGAGG
>CAUYQV010141877.1:0-30809 GCA_963574575.1 Galagoides demidoff
TGGCGGGCGCCTGTGGTCCCAGCTACTTGGGAGGCGGAGGCAGGAGACTTGCTTGAGCCCAGGAGTTGGAGGTTGCTATGAGCTGTGATGCCATGGCACTCTACCCAGGGGGATAGTTTGAGGCTCCGTCTCAAAAAAAAATAAATAAATAAATACTTTTGTTCAAGGGTAAAAGTTTTGATGGTCATGCCAACAATGATAATCTTCACTAAAATAATTTATAAATGAAAAATTGACCTCTGCATATTTAATAATCTAATAAAGCATACACATGAATCTTTGCTTTGTTTTTGATCACTTGATATTATTCCACAGGTCACTGGAACTGTTTTTATTTTTAAACTTTATTCCCTCTGTTTCTCAAATTGGATAATTTCTGTTAATCTGCTTTCAAGTTGTCTTTTTCTTCTCTTGTCTCCAATCGTCTTGTCAGTTGAGCCAGTGATTTTTCTTTTCCACTTCAGATATTATAGCTCATTAGTTCTAACATTTTCATTTGTTTTTGAAAAATTTCCATCTCTCTGATAAAGTTTCCCCATTTTTTTCAGTTATTATAATAATATTTTAATTAATCTTTGGATATATGCACATATAGCTCTTTAAATGTACTTTTCTGCTAATCCCAAATCTAGGTCATCTAGAGGTCTGCTGCTATTGGTGGCATCCCCTCTTGCTGTAGGGAATTATCTTCTACATCTTTACCTGCTTAGTATTTCTTTTAGTATAATCTGACCAGTATGAATAACACGGTTTAGGGTCTCTGGATTCTTCCGTTCTGGGATTTCCCTGCCTTGACCTTTCAGATATTCTTTCAACTCCTAACTTTATCCTTTGATACCTCAAGTTAAAAACACTGGGCATTTTTGCTTATCTCTTATCTGGCTTGTTCTGTGTGGTATAAGTATTGTGCCTACTGGAAAAGTCTTATAAACTTGATTCTCATCCAATGAGTGGTTCCATTAAAGACTAGAACCCTTTTAAGTTTCTTCCTGCTTTTGATGACTTCCTGGTGCCTTCAAATAAGCATGTGTGCGTGTACTGCCCAGAGTTGATCATTGTTATCTAAAAAATGTGTAGTCTTATAAGGTACTTTTTATTACTGAATCACAACTCCTATTCAAGAATATACACTTAAAATAAGCTTTTAAGGTGATTCTCATGTACTTTAAAGTTTGAAAGCTGCTGTCTTAGATAAACGTCCATGCTTAACTTTATCTTTTGAGAAGTCATCTTCCTCAGGGAAAAGAAGAATTCAAACTCTTCAGGTGCATTAGTCACACTCCTTTAAAGCTAAAAGTAAAATCCCATAAACTTGGCAACCATCCTCTTTCCCACAGTGTGTTCCTTATTATTACATTCTCCCAAAGAGACCAGAAACTATTTGTTGAAAATCAGAAAAACATTCAATAGAGTGGAAATAATAAAGTGTGGTCTCTTACTACTTGGTTGTTAAGTTTTACCTTTTACCTTAGGTGATAATGCCTAACGTAAAAGTCTAATAATATCAAAATTACCCTTGAAAACCCATCAAATGGTAACAAAATTTGTATATACAATGTGAAAGAGTAATTTTTGTGCACATTCAAATTTGAGAACTACTGAGCTAGACAAAAGGGCGTGATCCCCAAAATTCTCAGAGTATGAGTGGATGTTACACATTCTTCTCAGCAAAGTATCACAAGAATGGAGAAGCAAGAATCTAATGTATTCAATACTAATATGAAGCCAGAAGATGATGTAGTACATGTCTGTATAAGAGAAAAACTCAAATCAATTTAAGGTGGGGGGTGGAGGAATGAGAGAGCAGGGGAGGGAGGAAAGAGGGGGAAGGGGATGTTCCCACTTAATGGCACAATGTTAGAATATATGGCTCACCTTTTGGGGGTGAGACCCAATTATAAGAGGGACTTTACTTAACAAATGCAAACATTGTAACCTAATTCTTGTACCCTCAATTAACCTGAAACAATAAACAAACAAACAAACAAAAACCAAACCGTAAAATTCCAAGATGTCGAACAGGATACAGTTGGAGAATTCTTAAAAGTTCTTGCTTATTTCAGCTATGGTTCTTTTTGTGTTTTGGAATATGACATGTTAACAATCAAAACAACTCTACTACTACTAGCTAGATAACCTTCAGCAGTTTACTTAACTTTTGCAAGCCTTGGTTTCCTTATCTATAATGACTGGGAAAATATACCCTCTCTCTTGCAATGTGAATGCCCAAGCACCTGGAACATTTTCTGGAACACTGAGAAGAAAGGGTCCAGGACTTTTCCTTTTATCTAAGAGTGTCCCCCAAGCTATGTTCTCAAAAGTCCCAGGCTAGTGTCTATGTTCTCCCAATACTTTGTAAAAGGGAGACAAAATTTCAATGAATAACTTCAACTGTAGCTCAATGTAACTTTTTCAAAAATTTTACTTTGATTTCTTCCTCACTTTCCTGAAAAAGTGCATCTTGATAGGTGATTTATGAGAGTCTTAGGTAACAGCCTTAGGTAACCATGATAATGGCAATTATACCCTGGAAAGGGCTTTAAAAAGGGAGTATAGAATGCCTAATTCTGATATTCTACACAGAAACAAACTGGCTGCTGCTCTAGAAGCAATCAGTGGAAGGAAGTTAAGTAATTCTCATATTCAATGAAGACACAGTGCTGGTAACAATCTTGTGTGCCTTTGAGGCAGATGAGAAGCAGGGCTATAAAGTCTTACCTGTTGAAGCTAATAAAAATAAATTTTCTTCATCAGAGACTGGAGGGATTTTGTGGAGACTGTTGCAAGACAGGTGAAGCCCTCCCAATGCTCCTTTCTTTTGTACTGTCCTTGGAAACAATGTAAGCCAGAAAACAAGGGGGCAACATTTTAAAGGGCTGAAAGAAAAAAGTACTGTCAACCTATAATTCTATACCTAATATAATGTCTTTGAAAAATGAGGATGAAATAAAGATATTTTAAGACAAGTTGAAAAAAAAAAATCATCAATATTTGAAAGAAATTCTTCGGACAGGAAAAAAAAATAATACCAGTTGGAAGTACGGATCTACACAAAGAAATTTAGGGTACCAGAAATAGTAACTATGTGTAAAATATAAAGATTTTTTTTCTCAGCATTTAAATCTCTATAAAAGATAGCTATAAAACAAAGGTGATAAACATTTATTGTGAAGTTTGTAATATATTTAGAAGTAAAATAAATGGCCACAGTAGCACAAAAGACAGAAGGAGAAGAGTTGAAAGTACACAGAGCCTTCAAAGGATGGAAATTTATTCTTTCACAATCATGGAAGCCACAAGTCTGAAATCAAATGGAGCATTCTCTCCAGAGGCTCTGGGAAGATTCTGGTCCTTCCTTCACCCAGCTTCTTATGGCTTTTGGCTTTCACTTTGGCTTCTTGGGGCTCTGTCACTCTAATCTCGTCATTTTTACATGCCCTTCTCCTCTCTCTGTTTTTCTCTGCCTCTCTCTTACAAAGATGCTTGTGATGGCATTTAGGGCCCACCCAGATAAGCCAGAGTGATCTCATCTCAAGAGCCACTTGCAAAGACTCTTCTTCAAATAGGGCAACATTCATAAGTTCTGGGGACTAGGACATATGTTCTGTGGACATATATATATAGAGAGAGAGAGATAGAGTCTCACTATGTCACCCTCAGTAGAGTGCCATTGCATCACAGCTCACAGCAACCTCAAACTCTTAGGCTTAAGGGATTCTCTTGCCTCAGCCTCCCTAGTAAGTAGCTGGGACTACAGGCACCTGCCACAACACCTGGCTATTTTTGTTGTTGTTGTTGTTGTTGTTGCATTTGTTGAGCTTTTGTTTAGCTGGCCCAGGCCAGGTTCAAACCCGTCAGCCTCTGTGGGTATGGCTGGCACCATAACTACTGTGCTACGGGTGCCACGCCTGTCTTTTTTGCAGTTTTTGGCTGGGCTTGGGTTTGAACCCGCCACCTCCAGCATATGGGACTAGCGTCCTACCCTTCTGAGCCACAGGCGCCACCCACCACTCCTGTCTTTTTGGAGGCCACAGTTCAGTTCACTATGGAGACCTTTCTTCTTTTCTAATTCGGGTTTTAGTATTCCAAATTTCTTTCTAAGTACTGCTTTAACTATATCCCCACATTTTTGTAGGTTATGCTCTCATTTTCAAATCATTTTCTAATTTCCCTTTTGATGTCTTCATTGATGTTTGGATTATATAGATTTATACTCTTTAATTTAAAAATAGTTGGGGATTTTCTGGTTTTCACTAGTAATTCAATGTTATTGTAATCATAGTACTTCCTTGGTATTACTGGAGTCCTCTCAGATTTATTGAGACTTGTTTAATAACGCAGAATATGGTCTACCTTAGTGAACGTGCATGCACATTCGAAAAAAAGTTTGCTTGATGTTGTTGAGTGGAGTGTCAGTTTGGTCAACTTGTTTCATGGTGTTAGTCATGTCTTCCATGCCCTTCTCATTCATCTGTATACTGTTCTACCGATTATTGAGAGAGGTGCTGAAA
Source organism: Galagoides demidoff (assembly GCA_963574575.1). NCBI lineage: Eukaryota > Metazoa > Chordata > Mammalia > Primates > Galagidae > Galagoides > Galagoides demidoff. Next base: position 4,512 of record CAUYQV010141877.1, read on the forward strand.
CCTTCCACCTATAACCGTCAATTCATGTAGTTTGATGCTCTGTCATTAAGTTTATAAACATTTAGGATTATTATGTCCACTTCAATTCAGTACTTTATCATTATGGAAATAATCCTTTTTATCTCTGCTACTATTGCACATCTGAAGTTTTCTTTTTCTGATATAATATAGCTTTCCTTTGATTGGTATTAGCACAGCTTTCTGTCTTCCTCCTTTTACTTTTAGGCTGTTTCTGCATAGTAAGAAGTATACACATCATGTTGGGTCTTGCTCTTTCTTTTTTTAGTCCAATTTGAAAATATTTGTCTTTAATTGGAATATATAGACCAGTTTTATTTAATGGGATATTGATATTGTTAGGCTTAAATATACTATTTTATTTTGAGACAGAGTCTTACTTTGTTACCCTCAGTAGAGTGCCATGGCATCATAGCTCACAGCCACCTCAAACTCTTGGATTCAAGTGATCCTCTTATCTCAGCCTCCTGAGTACCTGGGACTATAAAACCTCACCGCAACACCTAGCTAGTTTTTTTTTTTTTTTTTAAGAGATGAGGTCTCGTTTTTGCTCAGGCTGGTCTTGAACTCCTCAGATCAAGCAATCCACTAGCCTAGGCCTCCCAGAGTGTTAGGGTTACAAGAGTCAGCCACCTCGCTGGCTAAATATACTATCTTGATGTTTGTGTTCTATTTGAAACTTCTCTTTTTTGTTTGCATTATAGCTCCTTTTTTCTCTTTACCTCTCTTGCTGTCTTCCCTCATGTTTTATTGATTCTTTTCTTTTTGGCATGCTTTACTTTCTCATTTTCTTTGATTTTTTTTATTTCACATTAGTATGAGTGTACAAATGATTAAGTTACATTGTCTGCATTTCTAAGGTAAAGTTCAAGTTGTAATTGGGCCCGTCCCCAAGGCGGGGGTGCTACACACTCCCACATTGTGCCTGTTAGGTGAGAACTCACTAGACTTCACTGGGTTCACCTTTTCCTCATGTTATGCCCTTTTTGTGGATTGATTGAGCCTGTTCTATAATTCCATTTTAACTCATTTTTTTGCATATTAGCTATAGTTTTCATGTGTTCTTTTAATAGTTGCTTTGAGATTTTATTTAATTTATTACAGTCTACCAGACTTGAAGTTTTCCCACAGATCTCTGAGTCTCCATTCATTTCTTGGTTTTAGGAATATGTTTGATCTTTATTCTCTGTGTTTCATTTTGAATAGTTTCCATTATTAAGCCCTTATTTTCATTATTTTTTAAAATAGCTAATTGATGAGGGTTTTTCATCTCAGACAGTATACATTTTACCTCTAAAACTTTAGTTTTTTTTTCTTTTTGCATCTTCTATGCCTTACCTTTTAAACATGTGGCATAAAGTTATAATAACTGTGTTACGTTCTTTTCTGCTAATCCTACCATCTGTGTTAATTTGGTTTGATTTTGATGGATTCCTTTTTTTCCTTAGTATAGGAGATAAATATATATAATATATATAACTTTTTTTTAGTTAAATACTAGGTATTGTGAATTTACATTGGTGGGTGCTGAATATTTTGTATTTCTATAAATAATCTTGAGCTTTTTGAAAGCAGTTTAATCAATTTAGGTCTTGTTTTTAAGATTTTGATATGGAATCAACTCAACTCAAAATTTTCCCCCTTAGGGTCAATTTTTACCCACTTTCTTTTTTTTTTTTGAGACAGAGTCTCACATTGTTGCCCTTTATAAAGTGCTGTAGTGTCACAGCTCACAGCAACCTCAAAATCTTGGGCTTAAACGATTCTCTTGCCTCGGCCTCCCAAGTAGCTGGGACTACAGGTAACCACCACAACACCCAGCTTTTTTTTTTTTTTTTGTAGTTGTCATTGCTGTTTAGCAGGCTGGGGCTGGGTTGGAACCTACCAGCCTCAGTGTATATGGCCAGTGCCCTAACCACTGAACTACAGGCACTTAGACAATTTTTACCCACTATTGAGATAAGACCAGTCTAAATATTCCACCTAATGCATTATGAATTAGGTTTTTCAGTGTAGCTGATGGAAACCAGCACTGTTCCCAGCCCTATCTGTGTATCTGGTATTGTTTTGGGAAATTTTCATCAGGTTCTTTACCCAAGTGCTCTTACTCGAAGGCTGTTATAATTTATCTTAGGAACATGTTAATGGGTTATATCTGCAAGGTATATAGAAAAGGGTGACATTTCTTTCTGTCTTTGTAATGTCTTATCAAATCTCCTGTGATGCATGTTATATTCTAGCTTAATGGACTAATAAAACATTTTTTTCTCTTTTTAAAAAATAATTTATTACAGGCTACCTTCAAATGGTATTATCCAACTTAACATAGTACTTTCAAAAACTTAGATGAAATTGGCAAATTTCTTGAAAACTCAGGAAGAAATAGATAACCTGAATTATCTACTCCACAAAAGAAACTCAAAGGCAGATGACTTCACTGGTAAATTCTGGCAAATATTTTTAGAAGAAATGCAAATTGTTCACAAACTTTTCCATATTTAAGAAATTCTACGAAGCTTGCATTAACACCAAATCCAAAGTCAGTACAAGAAAATTCAGACTAATGCACTCATGAACAAAAATGCAAAAGTTCTTAAGAAACTTTTAGTAAATGGAACACAACATATGAAATAGTTAATAAATTATAACCAAGTGGAACTTATTCCAAAAATTCAAGATCAGTTTATCATTCAAAAATAAATTAATGTTATTCATCATATTAACAGACTAAAAATGAAAAATCATATGATCCTCTCAATAGATGCAGAAAAAGAATTAAATAAAATCTAACATCCATTCTTGGCATAAACTCTCAGCAAACTAGTAGAAGGGAACTTCCCCAAACGAACAAAGTGCATCTACATGAAACTTACAGTTAGTAAGTTTCTTTAATGACAAAAGACTGAACATTCTGTTAATAACGCAAGTAATATGATTCCTTCTAGACAAATAAAAGCATATGTTTTACATAAAGCCAACATAAATGTTTATAGCAGCTTTGTTTGTAATAAGTCAAAACTGGAAACCTAAATGTTTATCCCCAAGTGAATGGATAATACTTTGGTATATCCATACAATGGAACACTACTCAGCAAAAAAAAGAATTACCTGTGGCTATAGACAACAATGTTGATGAAACTCAAAATAATTATTCTCAATGAAAAGAGCTAGACAAAAATAGGTCATACCGTTTGATTCCATTTACGTAAAATTCTAGAAAATTATAACTAATTTATAGTGACCAAAAGCAGATCAATGTTTGCTTAGTGGTGGAGATGAGCTTGGGAAATAGCAGAAGAGAGGGTTTACAGGGGACATGAAAAACTTTTGGGGCCTTAGATATGTTCATTATCTTGATCATGGTCATGGTTTCATGGGTGTATATATGTGTCAAAACTTACCAAATTTTACACTGTAACTCTGCAGTTTACTGCATGTAAGTTATACTTCCGTAAAGCCATACAAAATGAATAAAAACTATGAGAAGTTTAGAGTAGTTGGAGAGTAGGTTGTGAGGGAGTAGGTAGGGAGGCAGAAAGAAATTAGTTTGGAAAGATAGGTTAGTCTCTGTCCTGTGGACAGGAGTGTGGACCACACTGGAGAAAGCCGAAGGCAGAAGCAAGAGCTAGATGATGAATGGCTTTGGTTGAGGCAGTAACAAGGGAGAAGTGTGGCTGGATTTGGAAAACACTGGAGATGTGGAATTGAAATGACTCCCCATTGGACGGGGAAGAGGAAAAAGCTGATATTAGGGTACATGGCTTTACAGTTGCTATGGACTAAATTGGGTCCCCAAATACAGATGTTAATGCCCAAACTCCCAAGGTGACTGTCATCTGAAAATAAGATCCCTCCCCACCTTTTTGAGACAGTCTCACTCAGTCACCCTGGCTCACAGCAACCTCAAACTCTGAGGCTCAAGCAATCCTCTTATCTCAGTCTCTCAAGCAGCTGGGACTACAGGTGTTTGCCACAGTGCTGGTTAGTTTTTTTTTTTTTTTCTACTTTTAGTACAGATAGGGGTCTCACTTTGCTCCGTCTGGTCTGGAACTATTGAGCTCAGGAGATCCACCTGCCTCGGCCTCCCAGAGTGTGAGGATTACATGAGCCACCACGCCTGGCTTGAAAAAATATGATCTTAATGAGGTATCTCAGTCCATTTGTGCTGCTCTAACAGAACATCTGAGACTGGGTAGTTTGTAAAAACAACAGAAATTTATGTCTCACAGTTCTGAAGGCTGAGCAGTCCAATATCAAGGCACTGGCATCTGGTGAGGGTCTTCTTGCTGCAGCCTCCAGAGGAGAGGAACACTGTAACCTTATGTGGGAGAAGAGCAAAGGAGCCAGCGAGCTTGTGTGAAGCCTGTTATAATAAAAGCCTTAATCTAATTAATGAGAGAGGAGCTCTGACTGCCTAATCACCTCTTGAAGGCCCTACCTTAATACCATCACCTTGGCAACACCTGAATCTTGTTGGGTGAACATTCTAACCATAGCAGGAGGTGACTAAGATTAAAGTCATAGGGTGGAGCCCTAATCTGATAGGACTATAGGCTTATTTCCTCCTTCCCTCCATCCCTCTCCTATGTGAAGACATTGAGACGGTGGTAGCTCTCTGAAGGCCAGGAAGAGAGCCCTCAGCAGAAAATGAATCCCTTTAGAACTTAATCTTGTATTTTCCAGCCTTCAGAACTGTGAGAAAATAAATTTCAGTTGTGTGAGCCACCCAGACTGTTAAGGCCACCTGCGCTGATGAATATAGGCGCTTACTGTGGGAGTGCGTGTTGGTACTGGGGAGATGACCATGCCATTCATCTAGATCAAGAACTCAAAACCAGAAGCAGGTTGGGACAGAGCTCGCAAGTTTCAGACTGGGATATGTTAAGTTGGGTGGACATTCACACGAAGAGATAGAAAACTGGAATTACAAGAGGGGAGGTTTGGAGAGAAGTTGACTAGAGGATGGATTTGGGAACTGTCAACAATAGGTAGCAGCCAAAGCCATGAGAATGTGTATGCAATAGATTCTAAGAGGAAATGTGCAGATACAGAGGGAAAGAACCATAATAGAGTAGCGACTCCTATGGAAGGGGAAAATTTAGACAAGGGGTGATTAAAGCACCAGATGTTTCAGAGAAGTAGGTACATTTCTGGGAACACAGCAAAGTGTCTAGATGGCCCTTAAAATCAAAGAGCTTGCATTCTACCTGAAAAGAGCACAAACACATATGACAATTAGGAAATCACCTGATTAGGATGAATTGGCTTATTAATGTAACAGAGAAAGAAGTGCAATAGAGATTCACCGGATTATTCTGCAAACTTATATTGAACTCCCACTATTGCCAGACATTTAGTTGTTGACAGAAGCACTTAGGCTCTTTATATAATATATGTGACTTAGTTATGGGGGTGGGAAGAATAAGATTCTGGTTAAGTGGGAGAGAGCAAAAGCAGAGTAACTAAGGCATATTGGGTGGTGCAGAACAGGAAGTGCATGGAGTATTGTGGTATTGACAGAGTCCAAAAGAGGGGACTAACTGGGAAGGGTAGAGCCTGCCTGCTGAGTTGGTGCCGGAGATTGGAGAGCTAGAAAGCTCCCACAGAGTGTCCCAGAAGTTTTCTTGCTCCAGCATTTTCTAGGGGCTCTGCCCCTGCTGCTATGACACACGGCAGATCCCCCTGATTCAGGCTGTCAAGCAAATAAGGCCTCTGCCTTCTCCAGGACTTAGTCAGCAGAAAGTGGAAGCTACTCCACTGACCACCAAATACGCGTCCAACTGCCTTCAGACTCAGACGGGAAGTTCTCAATGAGATTCCAAGGCAAAGCACAATCAGTAAAGGACTTCAGGTATCATAGCAGCTTCCCCTCCCTGATCTGCACATGGGCGCTTTCAAAAAGCAAGTGCAGGAGCCTGGGTGATCCGAAGAGTCAATCACAAGTTATATTTCCGTGACTTTGGGTGCACCGATAGACAGCCTGATCAGGTGGATAACGTGGTGGATGATTACGACGAGCGAACGCGTGGCGGATGAACCACTCGTTGTCTCTGACAACTACCAGTGTCACCTGGCGACAAAACTTCCTCGGGACCGGTCTGAGGCTACAGTTGTCCGAATTGCCGGAAGAGGGCGCTGCGGATCGCCCGGGTCTGCTACTGTCAGACTTAAGTCCTGGGCAGCGAATCCAGCATCCTGCACACCCCAGAAAAGCCAGAGCTTCAGAGATCCCCGGAGCTGACCCCGGGTCGGCACTGCAGCCACGGAAATTTTGCCCTGGCCAAGAGTGAAGGGTTGGGAGAAGAAGAACAAAAATGGGAAAGTTGGAGCAAGAGGAAGGAAAGGAGTGGAGGAGGGACCCCCAGAGCTGCTTGCAAGTCCGCGGGAAACGCGAACACTCAAGGCTCCTGGGCCAACTGTTGGACTGCATTTTGATGGGAATCGGAGGAGGGGACAGAAGGAGCTGCAGGTTCAAACCCTCTAAACCTGAATGAGGCAGCACATTGCACACGTTCTGGGACGAAACAGCCACACCGTGGGGATCCTTAGGAAATCTGACATTTAAGTTTTAGGAGCAGCTGAAACTTGCCTGAGGGCTGCACGCGCCAGACAGCGCCTCCACCAATGTCCCCAGCCCCTATGATGCGAGCTTCTCATCTGCCCAGAGCTCAGTCTTGGCTCTCGCATGTCTCCTGTGGGGTCTGGCCTGGCAGAGTCTGCTCTCAGCTTCCAGCCCGTGTTCCCTCGTCCTACCTCTGCTTTGAAATCCTCAGGACAAACGGGGGGGGGGCTGCTAAGGCTGAGTTCCCCCTTCTCTCTCTGCTTTGTAACCTGCTCCACTCCCCACATTCGCTCCCACCCCCAGACTCCTTTCCGCCTGGGGGCGCCCCTGGAGTTGGTGGAGAGGGAAGGGGCTCTGAGTACAACTTGAGACAGATTGGATCTTGGCTTCAACTACGTGACATAAAAATAGGCAGGTGTCCAAACCACAAGTTTCAATTCTAGTAGGACTTGACCCGACAGGGAAGCAGGTGCTTTCACACCCAAGGCCTGAGGGTGGGACGGTCCCCTAGAGCGGGGTCGGCCTCGCGGGCGAGCCCCCGACTCCCACTCCCGCCCCAGAGCTCGCTGAGCGGTAGAGCGAGACGCAGAGGCCGCTGGCGAGGTCCACTCTGTTCCCAGACTGCCCAGGGGTCGCGTCTTGAAAAAAAGCGTCCCCGAAAAGAAAGTCCTCTCAAAGATTCTAGTCTTGGTTGTCCAGAGAGAGGAAGCAGTAGAAGGATCTTTTCTTGCGCTGCGTCTTGGAAAGCTGCCCTGGGCCTCGAGTGGCCTCTCCCGAAGCTTTCAGTTCTGGTGCCTGGGAGAGGGGCACGGAGCAGGGGGGCCCATGAGGCCCTTCCAGGGAGAGGAAGCCACGAAGGCACCCTCCAGAGGCCTTCCTTGGATTCTGGGGTTGGGCAGCAGCGACCCACAGCGCCCAGTTGCCTCCTGCTCTCTGGGCGGGTCGCTGAGCCCAACCCAGCCTGACCCAGGAGTCTGCACCTGGCTGAGGGAGACCCACAGAAGCAGCCAAGGGGCCCAAATATTCTCACGAAGGTCGGAGGCCCAGAATCAGTTTCTGTAAATCTGTGTAACAGAATCAGAAGTGACTTGTGTTACAATTCTCAGGAGCATGAAATATTTGACTCCCTAGCACAGCAATGTAGGAAGATGCACGGGACAAATTATGATCATTTTTATAGCTCAGGAAACAGGTGTTAAAACCCTGTTTCCTTAACTCAATATTTCAGGGGGGCAGGGCGATAGATAAAGTAGGATCTGACTCTGGAGGAGGAAAGCCAGAAAACGCACTAGTTCACTTTGGCTGTGATGGAAGCAGCTCCAGGGTGTGGTGGGAACCCACAGAGCTATACCCAGGACTTCTGACTTCTCACAACGCTCAAAGGTCAGAAAATAGTGCAGAACACCACACACTAACCTTCATTACTACCCCGTCTTTCTTGCTTGGATCTCGTGGTAACATCTGTCACAAAGTAATACACATTATTTGGGTGATGTACTATTAATGTGTCCACTCCTAGTGGGTCGGAGCTGACCAACTAACACGTAGGTAAAGGCTGAATTTTCAGGCCTAGCACAGACCCTGGCTGGAGCTCAATAAATATTTGTTGAGTGAATCATAATTGAGAGAGAACTTGGAGCAAAATAACACTACCAGGAAACTCAGTGTCTAGGGAAGTGTGAAGGACCACCAGGGGGCTGAGAAAAAGCGCCAGGGAGTGGGAGAGAAGTGTTTCCTCCTCACCATCCCACGAGGTCTGAGCTGCAGGCCCCGAATTAACCCTCTGCACAATCCCTCTGTTCCTGTCTAACAAAGTGACATTTCCCAAGGGCGATGCCTGTCTGAGCAAAGGCTGAGGCCGATTCCCCGCGGCTGGGACCGGGCCTAGGCCTGCGCCTCCGCGCTGCTCCTCAGTTCCTCAGAGCCACAGCCAATTAAGCAAAGTGCGGTCGGGATGGAGACAGCCCTGGGCGACTGCTCCAGGGAAAGCTCGGGGAGGGGCAGCGTCGGGTCCTGCCCTGCCAGGCCGGGCGTTCAGCGCGCCCACCCCACGCGGGAGCGAGTTAGCTGAGAGATAAAGGAAGACGCTCAGGCTCTCCGAAGTGGAATCGGGGTTCCTGACTATACCCTGCAGCTATGGAAAAATCACTGGTTTTGCCAGGATGTGCCCTATTTAGAATGAGTTCAGGAGGCGGCTAAAAAGAAAAGATGCTCTTTGGTCAGAAAGAGGTGTTGGAGGCCAGGGGAGACACTTAAGGCTTTTGTTTGGACAAACTGGGAGGTAGACAGACATGCAGCTCTTCTCCACAAGGCTCCTTAGTCTTCGGGCTTATTCTTGGCAGTACTGTGTGCCTGGGAAAGAATGCGGGGCGCTGGGTGTATGTGGAAGGGCACGGGTAGGAGTGGCTCTTGGGGCCCCCTGGGCTGCAGGGGACTGCCAAGGCGCTTAGGAGGTCTCCACGGGAGTTGCGGGCCTGCAGGGCAGAGGTTGAAATATCATCTAACTTGTGAGGAAAAAGTGAACGGAGAAATGTTGCTCGCTCCAACCCCTTCTAAAGCTGGGGCTCCAGGACAACGAGGTCCTGTCCCAGAGAGGAGTTTGGGGGAGAAGGGATTGCTAGAGATTTGTATCCGGGGTTGCTCCCAGGCTGTGGTGCCCAGGTCTAGGGACTGCCAGCCACACGCCCCAGGGACAAAGGCGGTGCAGCAAGACCCAGGGGCTGCGAAAGATTCACCCAAGTGTTCCCTTTACTCATGGCTAGTACACTAAAGCGGAGATGGGGATAATCATGATAACCACAGACACCTCCAGTGCTGACACCGAGCTTAAAATATTTCAAAGCTTTCAAAGTACTTTAATTCGCCCGATCTCATTTGAATCCCATAAAAACCTGTGAAGAATTACCTCCATTGCTAAATGCATAGAGACTGGGAGAGATGTAAGACGATGTACACTTCTTGTTTCTTAAATAAGAAATAAAGGAGAAAGAAATTAGGTAAGTGACTAGGAAACCCACCCCATTCTCAATAAGACCCCATTCGGGGCGCAGGCCCGCCTGGGTCGCGCCTGCAGGCAGGGTCTGTGTCCAGCGTTGCCTGCTCGCTTCCGTCGTTCACGCCAGCCCGGCGTCGCCTCCCCTCCTTGCTCCCTAGGCTTAGACACCACATGGACGAAAGTGAAGCTGATGGGTCTGAGTCTTTCCTGAGAGCGCCCCCCAGAGAAGTCCCTGGGAAGGAAGGGCAAGGAGCCCGGCTTCGCGTTTGTCTTTCGCAGCTCAAGCCGCAAGCGCGTCTCCTCGCGCAAATGCAGAGTCGCCTGCGCCAAAGCTGCTGTGGGGGCCCACACAGAAATGCCGGCCCATGTGAGAGGCCCATAGATGTCCTGAGCTTTCTTTGCCCTGGTAAGGGAGGTAGGAGGTGAGGAAAGCGAGTGTTAAGCCTAGAAGTTGGCTCTGTATTGGGGAATACAGAGCACTCTTCAAGGAGAGAATTGAAATCTTGAAAAGCAAAACTTTCTTTACTATAATTGGTATTAATGAAAAGGGAGAGCCCAACCTGCTTAATTAAATAGTTCAAAAACTGCGTGCTCATTACTGAGAGTTTCTTCTCTAGAAGGAGGGGAAATAAAATATGAAAACAAAAACCAAATTTGAGAAGCTCCTTGACCGGCCGCAGAAGTGTATTGGAGGCACCTGCCAGGCTGGGGAGCACTCCACCCTCCCAGCCCCTAGAGCGGAGAGGAGGCTGAAACAGCCAAAGAGAAAGCAAAACAAAAACAAACAGTAATAAAAACGTTTAAAATCCAAGGGCAAACACTGGAATTGGTCTCAAAATCTGCTCTGTGCGGGGCTCCGCTCAGTAGTCCGCTCTCCTGCAGGCCCCGACCTGGCCGCAGCCACGCGGCTCTGTTGGGTAGCGCAGCCCACAGCTCCCCCTTGCCAGGCGCCCAAGGACCCTCAAGGCGCGGGGCCCACACTTGAAGCCTGGGAACACGCAGACAGGAAACCCACTTCCTCCTAAGCAGTTTCTTGCTCGTCGGATGAGAGGCGCCCAATTGAAGCAGAATGATCCTCATCTGCTAATATCCAGCGTGGCCACAAAGCGACTGGCCATTTACGCCACCACTTTAAACAAAGATATTTGGTTATTCCCGGGAAGCAAGTGCACTTTTGCATGGCTGAGCTCCGGGAAGAGGCAAACCTCAGCCCAGCCTCCCGCCCGCTGGGCTGCCAGGCTTGAGTATTCACCCCCTCACGGCCAGCGGGTCCCACCAGGGTTCAGGCTCAGTTCTGCCGGGCAACGGACCGGCGGTCACTCCCTCTGCTCCCTGCCTGCACCCTCCCTGAAGCACCAGAGGGAAAAACGACGTGGGCCTGGGCTTGGGTGCTGGGGCTGTGATGTCTTCGGAACGTCAGTTCCAGCCCCAGACCCCTGCGTGTCCGGGCGATGGGCGAGGGTCGGGGACACCAGGTTTGTTCGAGGTGGGGCAACTTCAGTGATGGGCCCTCCGGTTAGTCCTCCTTTCCCATTCTCCCAGCTCTGGAGGCCAGTAGTGTGTTTGTCTGGGCCGAGAGTGGGGGTGGGGAAGGGGAGCATCCAGTGAGGGGGTGGGGGCACAATGTAGGGGGAGGCTGGCCAACTGACAAGCCCCTGAGCTGGGGGGGGCGGCGCGGGGATCCGGGACAGCCTCCCGGCGGCACTCGGTCCCCTACTTAGCGCCCCCTCCGCCCGCTCGGATTCTCTCGGGTAGGGGGAAAGGGGGCGGGGTGCAGAGGTGTCCTTCTGACGGCGGCAGAAGCAGCAGACAGACTGACAGACACGTAGACCAACAGTGCAGCCCCAGGGTTCGTCCCCAGACTCGCTCGCTCATTTGGTGGCGACTGGGGCTCAGCGCAGCGAAGCCCGATGTGGTCCGGAGGCGGTGGGAAAGCGCGGGGCTGGGAGGCCGCGGCGGGAGGGAGGAGCAGCCCCGGCAGGCTCAGGTGAAACCCCCACCCCCGTCCCTTGGCCCCCTCCTCCTAAAGACCTGTCCCCGCCCCGGGAACCCCGACCGAACAGGAAAGTGCTTCCACTTTGTAACTCCGCAAGTTGGTTGCAAAGCAGCATTCACCTTCCTTCCTCCCAACCATCTCTCCTCCTCGGCTACTCCCCACCCCACCTCCTGCCCTCCCCGCTCTCGGTTCCCTCCTCCTTCCCCTCCCCCGCCTCCTCCCCGCGCGCCGGTGGCACCCCACAAAAATGGGGGTGGGGGTGTCCACGGGAGGGGGAAAACGCTTTGGGTCTCCTCTCTGCCTCTCTCTCTTTTTCTCTCTTTGAGACCCCAAAATCCTGACAAGTGAAACTTAAAGGTGTTTACCTTGTCATCAGCATGTAAGCTAATTATCTCGGGCAAGATGTAGGCTTCTATTGTCTTGTTGCTTTAGCGCTTACGCCCCGCCTCTGGTGGCTGCCTAAAACCTGGCGCCGGGCTAAAACAAACGCGAGGCAGCCCCCGAGCCTCCACTCAAGCCAATTAAGGAGGACTCGGTCCACTACGTTACGTGTACATCCAACAAGATCGGCGTTAAGGTAACACCAGAATATTTGGCAAAGGGAGAAAAAAAAAGCAGCGAGGCTTCGCCTTCCCCCTCTCCCTTTTTTTTCCTCCTCTTCCTTCCTCCTCCAGCCGCCGCCGAATCATGTCGATGAGTCCAAAGCACACGACTCCGTTCTCAGTGTCTGACATCTTGAGTCCCCTGGAGGAAAGCTACAAGAAAGTGGGCATGGAGGGCGGCGGCCTCGGGGCTCCGCTGGCGGCGTACAGGCAAGGCCAGGCGGCACCGCCAACCGCGGCCATGCAGCAGCACGCCGTGGGACACCACGGCGCAGTCACCGCCGCCTACCACATGACGGCGGCGGGGGTGCCCCAACTCTCGCACTCCGCCGTGGGGGGCTACTGCAACGGCAACCTGGGCAACATGAGCGAGCTGCCGCCTTACCAGGACACCATGCGGAACAGCGCCTCCGGCCCCGGATGGTACGGCGCCAACCCAGACCCGCGCTTCCCCGCCAGTAAGTGAGGCCGCCCCACTGAGGGGCCGCGGGTGAGCACAGGAGGCGCCGCAAGGTCGCCAGTAAGGCACGGCGCCACCAGGCTGCGCCCTGGTCATCAGGCATGCGGCCCGGCAGCCGCGCCAGTAACTTGGGTGTGGGAGCTGGGGATTCTTCCCCCTGCTGGGCTGGGGGGTCCGCGAAGAGGCACGTGGTACCTCTGGGGTCCTGCCGACAGGTGTTGGTACTCTGCATCTCCCAGGCGCTGGCGACCTGCAGCTGTGCTCTGAGCGGAAGTCCTCAGAGAGGGAGGCAAGCCCCGAGCCGAGGGATCAGGGGCGAGCAGGGCGCACAGAGGCTAGGCCTGGCAAGGAGGGAGGCTGTCCAGTTGGGATGCACTCGGGCGCCTGGCCCCGCCAGCTCGCCAGCGAAGTCTGGGCAGGTGGGAGGGCGCGAAGCTCTGAAGCTCCGGAGGGGGCTCTAATGGGCCGAGCAGGTGCCCTCAGCAGAGAGAAGCCAGGAGGAAAATCATCTAAGGGCTTGAGCTTTTGCAAGCCAACATCCCCTCCCCTGACCTCCAAAAGTTGGGGTCTACCGCCGGACCCCACTTCCCGGCATGTGCTCAGTTCACCGCCTGTGGGCAGTTAACCAGTCAACCTCATGCCTCTAACCCGGGTTGGGCACGAAAGGAGCCGGAGCGGCCTTTTCCCCCTCTGTGAAAGGGAACCGAGGCTGAGGGAGGGCAGCCAGGGTTAGGGTTGGGAGCTCCCCAATACAGCCCTCGACGGCACAGTCCAGGGCAGGTGCTGGCGATTCCCTGAAGCGGGGCCTCTTGAGGCCAAGCGCTAGACGACCTGGGAGAGGAGGGCGCCGTCGGGGCCAGGCGGGCCGGGCGGGCCAAGCGCGCAGAAAGCAGGGGTGGCCTGGCCCTGGCCCGACCCTGGCCGACGCTGTGCGTTTGTCGCTTACAGTCTCCCGCTTCATGGGCCCGGCGAGCGGCATGAATATGAGCGGCATGGGCGGCCTGGGCTCGCTGGGGGACGTGAGCAAGAACATGGCCCCGTTGCCAAGCGCGCCGCGCCGGAAGCGCCGGGTGCTCTTCTCCCAGGCGCAGGTGTACGAGCTGGAGCGACGCTTCAAGCAACAGAAGTACCTGTCGGCGCCGGAGCGCGAGCACCTGGCCAGCATGATCCACCTGACACCCACGCAGGTCAAGATCTGGTTCCAGAACCACCGCTACAAGATGAAGCGCCAGGCTAAGGACAAGGCGGCGCAGCAGCAGCTGCAGCAGGACAGCGGCGGCGGGGGCGGCGGGGGCGCCGGGTGCCCGCAGCAGCAACAAGCTCAGCAGCAGTCGCCACGCCGTGTGGCGGTGCCCGTCCTGGTGAAAGACGGCAAACCGTGCCAGGCAGGCGCCCCTGCGCCGGGCGCGGCCAGCCTGCAGGGCCACGCGCAGCAGCAGGCACAGCAGCAGGCGCAGGCCGCGCAGGCGGCAGCAGCGGCTATCTCGGTGGGCAGCGGCGGGGCCGGCCTGGGCGCACACCCGGGCCACCAGCCCGGCAGCGCAGGCCAGTCTCCGGACCTGGCACACCACGCCGCCAGCCCCGCGGCTCTGCAGGGCCAGGTCTCCAGCCTGTCTCACCTGAACTCCTCGGGCTCGGACTACAGCACCATGTCCTGCTCCACCCTGCTATATGGTCGGACCTGGTGAGAGGACGCCAGCCCGCCCTAGCCCTGCGCGCTGCCTCACTGCTTCCCCTCCTGCCCGCCACACAGACCACCATCCCCCGGCTGCTCCACGTGCTTCGACTTTTTCTTGAGAACCTGTCCGTATTTAGACCAAGGAAAAAAACACAAAGGCCAAACTGCGGGACGTCTTTCTTTTTCTAAAATTTGTGGGTTTTTTTTAAAAAAAGAAAATAAAAACAACCAAGCGAATCCAACGCTTATTAAGGAATCTTTAAACAGAGAAGGACATAGAACAGCTTTGGGGGTGCTTTTTTGGTGATTCTAATGGGTTTCCCAGGCCGGGGCGGGGCCCCATTTGGAGAGGGCTCTACACTGACACGGCTATGGACTCTAAAGATCGAAAACTTCACTCTGGGTACACTCTGCCAGCGAAGTGGACTTGCTTGTAAATATCAGGATTTTTTTTTTTTTTTAGGAAGGAGAACGGGAGTGGGGAGAGGACAGACTCTTCGATATAACCCACTAGTCACTGACACAAAGGAAGTGCCCCTTCCCCGGCGCCCTCTAGCCGCCTAGGCAGCCAGGACCGTTCATCCAGGAAAATTGTTTTATGTTTGATGTGAACTTGTAGCTGTAAAATGCTGTCAAAAGTTGGACTAAATGCCTAGTTTTTAGTAACCTGTACATTTTGTTGTAAAAAGAAAACCACTCCCTGTTCCCAGCCTCTCACATTTTTTATGGGCATTGACAAATCTGTGTATATTATTTGGCAGTTTGGTATTTGCCGGTCAGTCTTTTTCTGTTGTAACTTATGTAGATATTTGGCTTAAATATAGTTCCTAAGAAGCTTCTAATAAATTATACAAATTAAAAAGATTCTTTTTCTGATTAAAACCCTCCTTTTTGTTTGGTTTTAATTTATTTTTTTTTCTAATTTTTATTTTTTGGTTGGTGGGGGTCTCATCCTTGGCTTGATGAGATCCAAATTGTTTGGGTTTGAGCTCAAGAATTCTGAACCAGCTAAGGAGGTGAGGTTTGTAGTTCTTGCCCTATGGAAAGAGGGAGTTTTGTTCTACCAGGAATTGAGTGGAATCACCTCGTGAGCATTCTTGAGACTCCACAATGGAAAAGCCAAACTACTTGCACCAGGAGGGAGAGAGGAAGAGAAAGAGAAAGAAACCAAAGGACTCCTTTTCCTTTTTCTTCCTTCCTTCTTTCTTTTTTTAAATTTAAAGCCAGGCTTCTTTTTTATAGAAAACTCAGAACTATCTACTGTGGTCTTACACAGCTGAGCCAACATTTAAAACAGTAGGCCAGGAGACCCATTTTAAATAACCCCGCACGAGCTGTCGTTTTCAATGGAGGATTGCTCCTGTAGATTTCACCATCAAACCTTTTTCCTAATCTGTGGCTGAGCTCCTTCATAGTTAGAATTTGATGGCAGGCTGTTTCTGAAACTGTGTAAATCATTCTGAATTTGTTTCTGCTCTAAAATGGCCATATCTGCTTAGGGACCAGCAGGGGCAGTCCCCGGCCCCTGCTTCTTGGGGCTGCCTGGGCCTCTGCCAGTGTCAGAGAGGATGGGCCAGGTTAAGGATGCCCCAGGAAGGACTTTGGGAGGTGGGGTTTCACTGTGTTTCCATCTCTGGGCTCTTACATCTTTGTAACAAGAAATCTTTCTCCTCACTTGTGATTCTTTCTTCCAACTTCTAATTTCCCTGTCTCAGCATTTAGATGATTGTGTTGGGGATGCAATGCTGGGCAGGGTGTTTGGAAGGAATGGTTCTGGACGGGAGAAAAATTGCAGTCCCTGGATGGGTTGTTGCCATTTCCCTGTCACCTCTGATAAGTCTACCCAGGAAAGGCAGTAGAAGGGGCCGGACAGATGCCCCTCCCAGCCCTTCCCTCTGGACCTGGAGGTGTTTGATTATGGGTGATTGATTTATATTTGGCTTATGCTTGCTTCTCACCTACATTTTCGACTTGCTTTTTCCTTTCTTGCCCCTCTGTCCTCATTCATTCCTCTCCTTTCTGTCTCCATCTTTCTCTTTCCAAACCCCACTCCTCCCCAGGAGCTTGTTAGGAAGGAGACTAGTTAAATCCTTGCAGTTCTCTTGCGGACTTCCTAGTCTCCTCTCCTTTGGTGCTTTAGGGCTGAGGGCCATGGCTGGCTTTCTCCCTCAGAAACTCCTGATACCCAGAAGGGACTTTGCGATGCCAAGAAGATGGCTGGTTGGTGTAGTGAGTATCTGGTTGAGAGGAATCATAGCAGGTCTTGCATTTCAAAAAACCCAAACGGAAAGTTTAAGCACTTGCGTTGTAGTAAGCAGCGGTTGCTCTGGGACAGAGAGAGTAGGTGACTGAGCCACTCCGCTCGGCAGGGACTGGGCAGGGACTGGGCAGGGGCGATGGGGCGCAGCTGCTGTTTGACTCTCAGATCCGGATACCACGGGTTGGAGCTATGCTCGACCAGCCCCCTCGCCCCGCACAAGCCTGAGCCTGTGGCATCCCCAACCCGGGTTCTAGCCAGGAGCGCCGCTGAGGGTCACACTTTTAGTAAATCTTATCACCCTTGCACTGCTGGGGTTTTAATCAAATACCTTCTCCCCGCCGCCATCAAGAGTCGGCTTAGTTTGAAGTCTATTTACTCATCCCAGGGAAAGGTGAATTCAGCCGGGTCTGCGGATGCAACCCAAACAAACAGGGCTCTGCTGCTCCTCACCCTCAGTTACTCGGGGTCCACCCGCTCCTGCTCCTGGCTGGGGACTTGTCACAGCTGCAGGAAGAGGCCCTAGAGTGCAGTCTGAAGAGCTTCACTGGGAAAGTAGGCACCGGCTGGGGCCGTGAAGGAGGTTCCACAGCCCGGGGACACCCTCCACCCCTGTGGCTCCGGGAAGCCGAAGGTCGTCCCTTTCCACAGTCTCCTCCCCTGGCTCTCCACACTCCTACCCAATTTCTGGCTTCCCCCAAGGGAGAAATCACCATTCAGAGGAGGCCCCTACGACGAGGTGCCTGGAAGGGCCCGACGCTTCGGACGTGTGGAGGCAGAACTGTCCACCCCGATCGCTGTGAAGCTTTGCCTCTGCCAAAGTGCTCTGGCCGTCCGTAGGCTCCGACGGCTGCGAGCAGTGGGGGAGATTCTGCAGTCAGCGCCCCCCTTCTCCTCTTCCCCACCCCCACCTCGCCATGTAAACACGAGGACTTTCTTGAGAGCCCTGGAGAGCGGCTCTAGTGGCTTCGGGGCCTGAAACCCCTGGCTTGGCTTGTTTGATGTTTAGCAGCCCAAAGCGGCCCCCACCCTGGCCCCTGCCTGAAACCTGGGGCCGCGGGCAGGAGAGGAAGGAGAGCAACGCTCTCGGCTGCGGCCTGGGACTGGCCGGGCTCAGGGTTGGCGAGCACCGAGGGACACAGACGCCGTGAGCTGGGAAGAAAGGGAGCCTAGACTGCCGCCGCCTCCAACCAGGGCGCGAGCTGGGGTCCTCAAGGCCGGGAGGGAGGGGGGGCAGGGAAGGCTTCGGCAGCCCGGCCTCCGCTCCAAGGGGGCAGGAGCTGCCTGGTGGGAAGCAGCCTGGGGCCGGCGAGTGAAACCCGAGCCCGACCGGCTGGAGGAGACGCGTGGGGTTCTCAGTCCAGAGGCTGGGGGCCCCTAGCCGGGCTTCGCAGGGGGCAGCTCTGACCGTCGCTTAGGTCTGGGTCTTTCGTGGGGAAAGACCTGCTGGGGTGCCTTCTAAGGTATTTTAAATCCTCCTCCGGCAGGGGCAGGGAGTGCGGCGGCAGGGCCCGGGTCAGACATTCTAGTCTAGGATTTGGAGGCCCCAGGGAAGAATTCTCAGACTTCAGAGGCCACACACCCTTCCCGAGAGCTCGCCGGTGTCCCCGCGTCGGTGAGGGGCTTTTTCGAGGCGCGTGTGCATGAAAGGTAGCTGAGTCTCTTCCCAGGCGATCCGGGATAAGAGGAAATGAGAGCGGGGTTTTCTGACTTCCAACTCATTAGGGACCAGGTAAGGTCAATGCTTTCTCTATTATGTCTTTATCTTAAAAGTGGGTCAATTTAAGATAAGGGAAAAAAAATCCAGGATCTGTGTGAACCGTGCTGATAAAGACTGACCCCTTTTCTGAACTGTAAGCAAGCCGGGCAGACGTTCATTTTCTATAAACAAGAGAGTTGTGAGACGCTGCCTTGAATTCTGATCGGATGTCTCCAGTCTCTCTAGACGTCGCCCCCTCTTCCCTACTCCCCACCCCCAAGTATCAGAGTGAGGACGCAGAAGGAGCAGGCAAGGCTATTTGTGGAGAACTAGGAAGCCCCTTTGGGAAATGTGAATGGGAGATGATATGATTCCTAGGCATGGTTTCCTGTTTTGTTTGTTTCAAGCTCAAATTTCTTTCAGAATGGAGGGGAAGGGACGGGTCTGGGTGTTGGGGAATGAGCGATTTGTTTGAGGTCCCCATTAGGAGACACTGAGCTTGTGTTCTGCTGGCCCTCCCTGCCTTCTTGGCTGGTGTGTTCCTCCTTGTGCACCTGAGCTCCTGAGCCTTCAGGCCACCCTCTGTGGGGCCCAATTTGGGATCCTGACTCAATTGGGAGCACAGAAAGTTTTCTGGTGCCTTTTTGGCCAATTGCTTCTGGAAAGAGTATACTATCTCCACTCACTCTCTTGGGCAAGAGCAAGTTCGTCCATCCAAGTGGCTGGAGGAGTTGGGTGTAGATGGGAGTAGAGGAAAAGATGCGTTTCATGGAAGGAGAGGGCTGGAGTCTACATGTGCCCTCACTCCCCCTACACCCATGTAGTTGTGTTTCTAAACTTTCTTTAATGAGTTTCAAAGGAATGGAGGATGAGTAGGCTCAGCAACTTCCCAGCACAGCTTTGGCCTCATGAAGCTGTAACTGAAGTGGCCAGCTGCATTTCTCTCTGATAGTGACCTAATGCCCAACTTGGTGGACATCTAGGCATGATGCTGGGCTGCTGTTCCTCTCATCTGATGATGCTTCCCTTCTGATCTCTGCTTCATAGATAGTTATTACCTTTATTATTGTGAGTTTTATCAAAGTTTTAGAAAAGATAAGACTTGACTCCACTTGCCTGCTCTACTTTTACTATTTGCAGGACGCGGCAATGTAAATTAATTACTGTTAGTGTTCTCCCTGAAATATAAATAAGACACAGACATAAATATTGCAGGTAGTAGGACTTGCTAAAGAGAAGTGTGGCCTTTGACATAAAATTCGCATGTGATTCTGCCCACTGTACATGTATGTGTAAGTACTGCATGCAGATTGATGTCTGCCTGTGCATGTATGCATAAAAGTATGCACACACATGTATCCCATATCCATGTGTACTACTCTCGTATATTTATTTAATAAGATACTCAAAAAGAAATGTTTCATATAGAATTCTCTTAGTAAGAGATTTTACAGAACCTGTTAGATGCAAGAACATTGAATACATTCATCATCTCAATTAAGATGTCACAGAAAGCAGTTTCCCTTAAAAATCAAATAAACAAAACCTTTCGGTATTTCTGCCCATTTTAGTTGGAAATTTATTGCCATGTAAAAAACTCTGGGGAACTAATTATATTTTAGAAAACATTAAAATTTGTTCTTAAAGAAATTGAACTAGGCGCCGGAGACATAGTTGTAGATGAGATTTTGTGAGGCAATCTGCAACCAAAAAATGTTGTCCCTTGCGGCCCTTATAAGGGCCCCCACTAAAAGAAATCATTAATATGAATCCTGTCATCTAGGAAGAAAAACAAGTACAACACACAAATGTTCCTGCTCGTTTGTAGGGGTGTCCTCTAGACCTTGGCATTCACGTGATATTGGAAACACAGAGTTGTCTGACAAGAAGATAAACTTTATCTCTCGTTTCTCCTTCATTTCACACCTTTCTGGAAAGTCCATCTTTGAAGTTTTGTTAGTAACAGCAGACTGTTGGTGTTAAACATTGCATTTCTAGGGTATTTGTGATTGTTTAGAATTTTATTTCTACAAAATTAAGAGATATCAGGACACGAAGTGTCCTCAGATACCGCACCCTGTCGCTGTGCCCTTTCTATGCAAAGCCACCCAGAATGGTGCGCCTCCACCTTGCTTGGCATTCTCCTTCCTAATGCTGCTGCTCGAAAGTCCAAAGTTCTCAGAAAACAAGGACTTACGTGCTGCTGATTTACCTGGTCTATAAGGCACACAGAGGCTGAGTGCGCACGCGCAGATGTAAACCTGGGCATTACCGTAATGACACGAAAAGGATGGAGAGTTGGGCCTCTGAGCTAACTGCTCGCTCTGCCGCAAACCAGGAGACTCAGTCAGTCAGTGTTTAATGTACTGCCTATGACTGTGTGTAAATCTCACCCAGAAGAGTTAGGTTCCCCGTAGACACTTCCAGAGCATCAGGTCTCTAAACAGACTTGTAGGGACAGGCTTTTCCCACGAGACTCTGAAGCCACAGAGGATTAAAGCTCTCTCCCCTCCTGGCCACTTGATGGTGCCTGGAGGTCTGCAAGGCCTGGGTGGGGAATAGAAGCTTCCGGGTTGGGCTTTGATGGCTTCCTCCTTCCCTTCTGACATTGCTTAGAAAGAATTGCCACTTTCAAACTACCAGAGTGCTTAGAACACATTTCCCCACCTTGGTCAGGGCAGGCAGAAATTGTAGTTAGTTCATTACTACCCACCAACCTGCAGTATAAATTGAAATGTGGATTATTGCTCCCCAGCAGGACTGGTGCAGCAAACCTTGGAAGGGTTGCATTATATCACACCTACCATTCACACAAGAGGTAAAGCTTGGACATCTCTCTCTATATATACCTAGTCCATTGGCTTCATACTGTAATCAAATAGCATTCTCAGTATTTTAACAGCCAACACCCCCCCCCCATAACTCACCACTGGATGTGGATAAAGAGAAAACCTTTGAGATGTTTGGTAGCATACAGGCCCTCTAACATTCACCTTCTTGTACAAATAATTTTCTAACAATTACAATGCCACATCAACACAAGATTTGTTGTTGAAAATTCTTGACAAGCCAAAATACTTGAATTGTGTTAGTTGTGTGTCTGTAAAACCTAGGGAATTTTGTACATATGGATCTGCTCTTAAGAAAGATAGAAGAGAGAAGGGGGGCTGGAAAGGAGGGAAGGACAGAAGAGAGAAACAACAGGCCCTGGTGAGAGCGTGGGGTTCTGTTGGTGTCTGGCTGGTAGCTGGGTCAGAGTGTGGAGGTGGGTAAGCGTGTGGTGTGTGGCATCTAGGAGGTGAGTCAGTAGGGTGGGCCTGAAGAAGCTGGGAGGTGGTGTGTGTACCACCACTGAGCTTTGGGCTGGTAACACAATGGCAATGTAATTATCTAGATGAAACATGCTCCAGTGGCAAAAAGTTGCAAAATAGACCGACATCCTGGAGAAGAGAGAGAGCTGGGTACATAGGTCTGCAGCCATCATCCTTTTTTCAATACATTTTAAACAAGAGGATCTAGCGAGTGATTCTGATTCAATACACATAATCAGTTTGCAAGTCTTATTTCCATTTGAAAACAGGGCCATTTGCAATCATAAGAGCCGGACACGCTGAAAGATACAGAGTGCATTCCCAGCAGATGATGGGTGACAGAATCTGTAGGCAAGCACTAAATATTTTCTTCTGGCTTCAGACCTTGCACATCAGTCTTTCCTCCCGAAAGATTTTAAATGGAATATTCCTATTGAATATATAATTTAATTGCTTAGACAATCGAGACTCAATGGCTGAGGGGGAAAAGCCGGCAAGAAAGGTGACAGAGATACCAGGTTGACAGTGCTTCTCCTGGGCGCTAGTTAACAATCATTTAATGTAGAGTTACACTGTGTAAAGGGTAGGATGCAAAATCCGATTTGTTTTATAAAGGAATGGCCACAGCCCGGTGCGGCCCACAACTAAAATTCTTGGGCTGGCGCCACGAAGCCCTGAAATGTCCGGGTTTAGGGAGGAGACTGTGGGGCGGGGACGAACCTCCGAGAAAACCCGGGTACAACCCGGCGGCTTCCCAGCAAGGCACCAAAAACCCGCGGGCTCCTCGCAGCCCGGCGCTTCCAAACTGGTTGTCAGGGGTCTCAACTAGAAGTGTGGGCACTTGAAATCCTCAGCTATTTCGTGGTCTCTCATCGTGAAAGTTTTGGTTTCCAAGGACCCAGAAAAGCAGCGTGGGCGGCCTCGTCCGTCCCGCCCCCGTCCGTCCCGCCCCCGTCCAGCCGTCTGTCCCCCGCCCGGATTCCTGCCCGCGGCCTCCCGCCCCCGCCCGCCCCGCCCCGCCCTGGCGGTGACTCGCGTCCCCTTCCCGCGCGGGAACGACCTCCCCACCTGGCCACCCGTGGACACAGGCCCCAGTCCCTCCCAGGAGTCTGGTGTTGGAAAGAGCAGAAGCTTCCCAGAATTCGGACCCTAGAATATACAAATGTTAGGTTCATTGGGTCACGAAGATGATGCGACCCTAACCTGAGGGATTTTTAAAGGAAGATCTTAAACCACAATCTTTTTTTGTACAAATAAGCAAAACCAACAAAGCCAGCGAACTACTACTGCTTTCTTGATGTGTTGGGTTTTTAGGAAAGAAAAGATTCCGTCTCTTCCCAGACATCATCTACAGAACTTTCTAATAGACTGAAAGTCAATCTACCAATATGCATTGTGTGCTCAGATTCCACTTCTATTGCCAAAGGAGATATATTAACCTCAAGTTGGTGCCTCTTAGGCAGGCCGTCGGGTTTCTAGACGTCCTTGCAATACATTTTCGCCTCTGGGAAGATGTAAGGAGAACCAAGAGATGGAGTGTGTGTAGTGTGAAGACTGGGGTGGGGTTCTGTACCACTCCTGGCTGTGCTTGCTCAGTCTTCTGAAAAATTCATCCTAAAAGCCCCAGCAGTCCATTAACAGATGCCAAATGACAGGAACCATAGAGATCTGAACACGGTCTTCCTCCTTACAGCCCCCTTCAGGCCCTTCTCTAAGCTATAAACTCTCTAGATCTTTTTCCTTTCTAGAACTCTTTGGCAGATAACCGAGAGTGGTTCTGAGGCACTAATCTACCTGACAAGAGGGGTGGGGATGGAGCTATGATTTCCTACAGCAGGGACTCCTTAGTTCTGCAAATGATAGGAGGTGAGGGTGAGGCTGGGACAACAGGATCCACTCTTCCAGGGTAAAGGAAAACAAGCTCCCCTGCTAGGGGACAGTGTCCCAGACTAGAGTGGACAGAGAGTGGTGCATAGGCATGTGATACTTAAGAGCAGCAGAGAGCCAGAGCAGGGGTAAGAAGTTTCAGCCACTTGAGCCCCATAGAGATATGGTAACCACGTGACTATTTCTAGAAGTGATAGTGTGCTGATCCCGAAACACCCTTCCAGACCAAGAATACACAGGCTCAAGATTGCTAGCTCAAGTCTTCAGGTGCAGTCCTGGACTGGGAGAAAAAAAACCTCAGCCCACCTTCCTCTCTCCTCCCTACCTCCCAGTCCTGGGAGAGGGAAATTTTCATGAGGACCCAAAGGTCACCTGTAGGAGTATCTTATTCTTATATTTATAGCTCGATGTGACTGTTACCCACTTTTTGTTTCCTGGTCCTCCTCCTTTCCATTTCTTCATTTTAGTGTCTATGTTCTACTCTCTTTGTGGTTTTTTTGTCCAATTCCAGCCTCATGGCTGCAGTCTTACTTTATAGGCAATTCGGTATCATTTTCCTAATGTCAGCACTAAAAGGAAAAGCAGATAAAGTGGATGGGTTAAGTTGTAAAGAATGAAAGCCAGCAAAGTCCATCTGGGAGATTAGTTGGGGAGGAAGAAGACCAGAAAATGACCAAGGTCAGCCTATCAGAAGACTGGGAAGAAAAATGATGGAAGCAAAGAGAAGCTGCAGCCAGGAGAAATTCAATTAATGCCAGTCGAGGGGGAGGAGAGAGTCGAGCCCTGACCTAAGGCATGAGCTCGCCTGAGCAGGCGTAAAACAGGGTAAGGCGGCAGGACATGCTTGTGTGGTAGTCGGTCTCCTAGCTCAGGAGCAAATCCAGAAAGCCTTGCCTTTCCTTCTCCCAGGCCTTAAGAAGGGGGACCATCCCGCTAGAGCAAATTAAAGGGGTGGGAAGTCGAGGGGTTCACCCTGCTCCTCAGCCTGGACAGCTCCGGGTTCTGAGCCCTGGGGAGAAACAAGTTCCAGATAACCTGGCGGCAGAGGGCGCAGCCACAGAGAGAGGAAAATAGTAGCTTCTGGAGCTTTCCATGGAAACAGATAAAACTCCTCCCTGTAGTTGGGAGAAGGGACTTTAGAAAAAGAGCCCCATGTTCTCTCCCCCGACCCCGGCGGCTGGACAGCGCCCCCTTTAGACCCGGCTGACGCGGCTCCAAGCCGAGGTCACACAGAGGGCGCCCGGGCTGCCCCGGAGTCCGACGGTGCGAGTCTGCCCGGACTCGGGTCTGAGCGCAACACGGCCTTAACCTTCGAGTCCTGAGCCGCTTCTCAGCATGGAAAGCAGATCCCGAGAGAGCGATCCCTTCCCTCCTTCTGGCTGGGGAGCATGTTCTGGGGGTTCCCCCTACCCCAACCTCGGGGAGTTCGCAGCTACGGCGCCCTGAGACTGTGGCGCGCGAAGAGCGGGGTGGAGGCTGTACTGCGAGAGGAGTAGGGAGCTCCCACCCCCCCTACCCCGGGGGGACTTCTCTGGAGGACCTGGAGCCCCAGGGCCTTTCCTTTTATAAGAGTCGCACACACTGCAGTATATATCTTAGCTGCCACACAAGCCTTTTAAAAGCCCAGCGTGACACCGACTGCATCAGTGAGGACCTCATCTGGTTGGTGACCGCCGCAGCGCGCATTTGAGACGCTCGGCCCGGCGGGCTCATCCGGCGGGAGGGAGGCCGCTCGGGCTTCCCGCCGTCGGCTCCCTCGGCTGGGCTGTCAGCGTCCGAGTTCCCGCCCGGCGGCCGCTCCGCCGTCGGGGCCTTTCCCGGCCAAGACCAGGCGCCGACTGGCGAAGTCAGCGTGGCCGGTCCTCGCCACCTGGTCAGCCTCCCCAAGGCGTCCTTCCATGGCGACCCGCGTGCCTCCCTTCCCTACACGTTAACATTCTCCGATAACTTTCGAGGCAAAGATTTCCATCTTTTGGGCGAATTTGTTTCATCTCTCCTAAATTCAGAAACGGAGTCTTCAAAAGTCTCAATGTGTGTGTTTATTTTTTTCTAGCATTCAAATGAATGCGAAGCCACGGATCGAATCCCGTCACTCCTTTGGGGTTAGCTTCTCCCGATATTTCACACGGAAAACAAAACTGGGTCCCTCTTATTTGTGCTTGTCCTTAACCTTTGCAGCAACTGCTGTAGATGCGGCTCTGTCCGTGCTCTAATAGATTTTGCCAGGGGCTGGTGACAGAGAACTGATTTCTTTTCTATTAGGGTTTAGCACATCTTTGTTGAAGGCCTGTAGAATGACCAGGGATTAGATTTGCATCTCTTAGACGCCCTGTGTGGTCTTTGTGCGAAGCTTGTAACTGTTAAAAATGACTTGTTAGGAAGCGTGTGGGCTCTCATCGCTCTCCTTTTGACAGAATGATTGTGAAATTCAGATTGGCCCTGTAGGATTTAGCCCGCAGATTCCACCTGAACCCTAAGCAATTAGACCCTAATCTCACTGCAATCATATTTGAGTTAGGGTTTGTTGCACTTTGTTTACTTCAATTAAAAGCAGTGGAATAATTTTTTTTCCAGCTTTTAAAATGAAATCTCCAGGCATAAACCCTTAGGGCTCAGTAGAAACGGTTTTGGTAGCGATGGGGCTTTCTTTTCTGTGTGGTTTCCTCCTAGTCCCCATGCCCACCCCCCTCTTCCATTTAAATAACTCTGCTTTTTTTTTTTTTTTTTTTTTTTTTTTTCCTAATTTGATTTGAAATGCCCGGAAAAAATTCGCAGCGTTTGAATTCGGGTCGCCAGTGTAGATCCACGTGCAGATGAAGCCCAGCATCACGGG